>CAJUYH010002972.1:0-35875 GCA_910591685.1 Galerucella tenella
ACCAAAACTAACCGTTTGCCCTAAATGTCTATATTTTCAAATTACATAACTGTATTAATGTCATGAAAAAGAAGGGTCAAGTTTCTATAGAAAGCAACAAAATATGAACTGGTTATAGGCCAGTGTTGCCGATGCAGAAATGAAAATTACCCGAACTTACTATTCAAATTATAAGAATTTGTCAAAATTACCAAAAGGACACATTGGTTATCTAAATAAAGTCTTCGACCCCAGTCAATATGGACAATCCCCAAAAACAATATCCATTTTATATATCCCTTCTACAAAATATTCGAAAAACTATTGGTGAAACTGTATTATTTTCATCTCTATAAATATTATAGTCAATTTTTATAACAAATATGTACAACGCACGTCTCTGTATATCCTGGACGAAGCTTTTTCTATAATACTCTCCCTCGGGGGCTTACACATACCAGAGATACACACACATGCCTCTGGAGTTTCTACCTCTCATCCGCCCACCCGTGTTCTCTTAGTCCCTTTCCTTTTTTTCTCCTTCTGTCCGCCCACGGCTACACTTTGGCGCTTCTCATCGTACGCAGACCTCTTTTCCAACCATAAAAGTATATCTCTTCGTGTTTTTCTTCTAAGAGTAGATTAAGGCGTAGAGGTAGAGATGATAAAAGAAATGGTTTCCGATATTTTAAAGGAATTATAAGAGGTTATCAATATAAAACAGATCCGAGGGTGTATTACATAAAGTTTAATAATGAAATATTTTAAGAAAAAAATCGATTTTTTTAACAGTCTCTTTATTAGCAGAGTATGCGTTCCGTAAATATGCCGCGAATACAGAAACCGTGAATATGGAATGGGAATTTATAAATGATTATAGAAAATACGTTCCTAGGTGACAAAATAAAAAACAACTTTATGAAAAAATCAATTTAGTTTGAGTTTTTAATTAATTATTATCTTCAGACTTGGGCAATGGTTTGGAGGATTTTATAATTTTTTCTTGCATGGCAGCTTCTTCATTTCATACTGTTATTCAGGAGCGGTATTAGCAATTTGCCTCTTAAAAATAAGACTTCGTTTCATAGACTGATCACAAAGCTCATTTGCCAAACCTTCACCAAGATTTTTCAAATTAAATAACACGTTTCCAGTGCTCGCTGAAGCCTCTTCTTCAACGCACTGTGAATTTAACATTTCGTGCAAGTCGGTTTCAGTCAAATCCTCATCTTGCGCTCCAAGCAACTACTGAATGTCAATTGATTCTATCTGTTCGAACCCATATCATCCTATTCTATATTCGCTGTTTCGTCTATGTTTGCAGTCAAAGTTTAAATTTGCACAGATTCTTTGAAATTTTTTATAGTCATAGCAGGGCACAGTACGAGGATGTATTGATATCTAGTTAGCCTAGACCGGTTCCATGGATAACTCATTGGAAGTGTTAGTGTGAAGTTGGACGTCAAAAAAGTAAACCAGAGTTACGCAACAAATTAAAAGAAAAAAGATGTCCACCGAAATTGTGAAAATCGAAAAATTGGAGTATCGAGCCATCATCAAGTACCTGTATTTAAAAGGGTTAAGAGGTAAGCAGATTTACGAAGATAAGCTTAATACCCTTCCCAGCAAACATGAATGAGCGGTAAATAGACGGGCCATAGCTGTTAACTGCGGTTAGATGTCGGCAGCGGCACAGCGATGTCTGTAAATAATTGGAATGATATCAGTTTTGCCGCCTTGGCTGAACATACGCATATTTATGGTGGATGTTAGTAATTTAGCCAGAAATTACCCATTAAAAATTTGCCATAGTCGCGCCGATGTCGTTTTGACACCAGTATGCATGCCGGCATGCAACTTGTAATGAGAATAAAACATTGGCATTACTGAATATCACGTTGGCAGTTGGCACTACCGCTGATTTGCTAGCCGAAGCCGTTGTGTTGAAGATCAACCTAACCTAGTTGTGTTGTGTCTCGTGGTATGGTAAGGAATGATTAATCACTATAGTTGACTGTAGCGACCATTTTATTAGATTTGTGTGTTATATCTAATATATTCGGAGCAAAGGAACGAGCAGATATTTCCGAAAACACAGAAAAGTAAGTACATACATCATTTGTTGCATCATATACCATCATAATATACGTGATCAATGTCATTCGTCCTCTCCAAGACCTAAGAAGTTTCGTGTCCAAAAATCTGCTGGAAAAGTTCTTGCTTCAGTTTTTTGGGATTGCCATGGAGTAATTATGATTGATTTTTTGGATAAGGGTAGAAAAATAACCGGAGATTACTATTCGACATTACTGACCACTCTACGGAGAAAATTTTAAGAGAAAAGACGCGGAAAGCTGTCCAAAAGTGTTTTGTTTTTGTAGGACAACGCCCCTGCACACAAATCTCATGTTGCCATGCAAAAAACTTGTGATTCAGGGTGGAGTTGGTGGACTGGTTTGCAGGGCAAGAAAAAACATTTCTTTAAAAGGTCTAGAGACGTTGCAGGTTCGCTGTAATAAATGTATCCAATTAAGAGGAGAATCAGTGGTTGATTTAGGCTTAGGCCCGTGAGGCTCGGGCCTAAGGCGGCAAATTTTGAGTGGCGCCAAAATTTTTAAGACGGCTTTTCTACCTCAACAAAATTCAATTAAGTTAGGTTTAGAGGCTAGTAGTGAAAAAAATTAACATTTGTATGTATATAAAAAACTCAAAAAATAATAAAATTTTTACGAAAGAAAAAGGGCGCCATATGGTCTCGTGCCTAGGGCGCTCTCAAACCTAAAACCACTACTGAGGAGAATATGTTGAGTAATTAAATATTTTGACATTGAAATTTTGTTTGGTTTTATTGTAGGCTAAGAATTTTTCAATATACATAATGTATTTTTTCTACTAACGTGCGGAAAGTGAATCTTTTCCGCACTAAAAAGCGTGCGGAAAGAGTCACTTTTCCGCACTAGTGCGGAAAGTAAATTTATTGACATTTGAGGAATATACTGACATTTGAATATTCAAAATATGTATTTTGTATATCCAAGTTTACCAAATGACTGAAAAATTAAGAAATTTATTAGAATTCTGCTATAATTTTCAATAAAGAGGAACGCGTACGCTTCAATAATTTTTTAATGGCTGGTATATGCCTCATCAAATGATTGTCAAATAATAATAAATATCTGACATTTCTCATCTGTCACTTTGAATCAACATAGCAACAAATAAAAAAATAATCGTCAGTCAATACTCTACGTTATCAAAACCAATTTTACCGTCGCAGCTTTTTCTAAGAGATAATTTATCCATAGAAGAAAAAATAGTGTACCTAACACGTGCGTTAAGTGACTTTTCCGCACGCGATTGCTGGCCGAACTCCGCTAAAGCGTCGTTCGGCCATCTGCAATAGCGTGCGGAAAAGTATCACTTTCCGCACTAGTTAGGTAAACTACTATTTCCTACGCCCATGACTGTAAACGTCAAAAATCGCACTGTCAACATTCCTTGTAAATGACATTTAACAATAACATGCACGTAATGAGATCTCATAACATACACGTGCGTTTTGAGAAGAAAACTTAAACTTCTTGGTTTAATTAAATTCCAATGAAATTTTTATTCACGTACTACTTTATTTGGTTTATTTAAATACTTTTAATCAATGAAAAAGCATAAAAGCTTTTAGCATTAGAGAAATACATTTTAGATTAAAAGAGTGATGCCCCTAAATGTCGGCAACACATTATACAATTTCTAAAAAAAATAATACGCGTTCTATTGATATGGAAATAAGAGTCATCTCATTTATATGCTGTCAATTTTTGTAACAAAATCTAGTATCCGAACATTTTCTCAACTTTACCTACGAATATGTCTGTTAGTAGTAAAAAATATGAAATTATGAGCACTCAGAAGAAAATAGATGGGCGTAGAAAAAGTATAGTACGTTACACGAGTAGTAAACCCATTACGCACTCATGAAATTTATTTTACCTTTACCTTTAGTTCCTGGCTTTATGTCCTCGAAAGTATGCAATGTTCAATCTAACTTGACGTAACATAGATTGCAGCAAACGCAAGATGAATGTATGCTTCCAAATATACGTTATTTATCAAGTTACGATAAGTAGTTTAGAAGGTATGAGGAGAGAAATACATTCCGGTCAAAATTATCACCCTTTTTTTTGTAAAATCCAAAAACCTCCGAAATTTACTTGTATATTGGCAACGCTGCATAGAATTGAGTCTAAAGATACCTTTATAGCTCCACCATGCTAGCAGAGTTTTAAAGAGCAAAATATAATTTTAAAAAAACTTTTGATAAGTTGCCGAGTCAAAAGTCAATCCCAAAGAAAGTGGACATTCTGTATATTAGTTATTATTAGGTAGTGGTTAGCATGCCACTGCTATCGAGTTTGATGATTTTCGGAAATCAATCCTGTTGATTGATCTATGACGATTTATTGGTGAATGAGTTTGTTTGCCCAATGCAAATAACCGAAAAAAAACATGCAATTGCTCTACTGGTTTAAAATTTCACAGATTCCGCTTTATAGCTTTAATTTTTCAAGTTGAATCGTGTTGATTCTAACTTACAACCGGTTTCAAATAATTTGAAATTCTTATAAAAATAACGTGAACAACTAAATACATTTCCGTTCATTTCTAGATTTTATCATTTTGTAAACATTATAGGAATTTCATTTTACGTGGCCTAAATCCTTTTCCGGAATCAGCTTCAATGTAATATTGGAAGAAATAGGTAAAGCCGAAAAAAGAGAAGATCTGACCATTGGAAAGATCTAGTGGGTCTTAGACAATTGAAGGTTTTTCTGGGTGACTAAGACTTGTTGAGATCAAATGAATGCATAAGTCAAAGTAAAACTGCAATAAGAGTTTTATGATAACAGAGATCCTATTAGGTTAGGTTAGTACCTGAATCAGTACCTTAAAAAGCTCTCAAAATAGTAAAGAAAGAAGAATGTAGAGTATGAGTCATGGAAGAAGAAACCTCCATCCACATACTTGGGAATGTGGTTACGGAGTGGTATTCGACGTGGATCGGCCTCTCAACTGATGGTGTTGCTGGTCACTCGGAGGGTCATCTTACAGGAATAAAACAACTTCCTGTAGCACTGGGATACGTTCTATTTATTACTTAAACTTACTACTATACATTATACTACTTATTACTTATGAATTATGATATTCATATTCTAACATTAACATTAACACTAATATTAATAGTTCTTAAAACACTATCGCTTGCATATTTATACAAGTCAAGTTCGTCATAAGTAAATATAAATAATACTATTTATGTTTATTTCTTCGTGCGTGCGACCTTCCTACTTCTATTTATGTAACGATTCAACGTTCTTATGATTTATTGAAATTAGCTTCAAGGGAATTTATGTCTTTATTTAAATATTATTGTTAATTTATTATATTGACCTAAAGGCATCACAGGACAGCAATTAAGGTTCATAGGATACAACATCTAGAAGATTACTGTATACAGGGAGTCCCACGACGAGTTAAAACTATCTGTATATGGCAAAATACTTATAGTAAAATCATGAAAATTTCTACGTTCGGTTTTCCGATGCGATCTTTTTAACTAAAATATTTTCAAAGATGGCAGACTTCCGGTTCTACCGGAAGTCGACTGTAACTTTGTTATTTTAAATGGAACACCCTGTATATTGATACATTTTTAAAATCTACGTAACATTTTAGTATAGTTTTGTCTGAAAAGTTTTTTCGAAAAATGCATATTTTTTGAGTTATTAATTTTTTTGTAAAAAATTTGACGGTTGCAGACCCTTAAAAATTATTTTTTTAAGAGGATACTCTTGAAGATATGAAAATGGTTTCTGTTCGGTTGCTTTTAGCAAGGTCAGACCTATTTGAATCTATGTTAAAAAAAAATTCATTTTATACAGGGTGTGTATAGAAAGTGTTCAAAGTTTAATTTCATAAATATCAAATTTCTTTATTTTTTTTAAATAGAACCACCCGGTTTTTTCTATTTTAATGAATTCAGGGGTAAAAATAAGGCAAATTCATGGATACTTTCCTATACCTAAACCTTACCGTTATACAGATATTAAATGTTTTCTGTACATTTTTAGAGATGCAGGATATCTTACTGCAAATAAAGCACATAATGTTCTTGTAACAACTTTGCCATATTTACCATGTATTAAAAGCAAATTTACATAATCTTTTTTATTTCTTAGTGCTTTTATCAACGGGTCAAAATGAAATTTAGACCATACCTGCATCTCTCAAAATTTACAGAAAACATTCAATATCTGGATAACGGTAAGGTTTAGATATAGGAAAGTATAAATGAATTTGCCTTATTTTTTTCCCCTGAATGCATTAAAATGGAGAAAACCGGGTGGTTCTATTTAAAAAAATGAAAAAAATTGATATTTATGAAGTTAAAATTTGAACACTTTTTATACACACCCTGTATAAAATGAAAAATTTTTCAACATAGATTCAAATACGTCTGACCTTGCTAAAAGCAACCGAACAGAAACCATTTTCATATCTTTAAGGGTATCCTCTAAAAAAAATAATTTACAAGGGTCTGCAACAGTCAAATTTTTTACAAAAAAATCAATAACTCAAAAAGTATGCATTTTTCGAAAAAAGTTATCAGACAAAACTAAAAAGAATTTTACGTAGATCTTAAAAATGTATTAATATACAGGGTGTTCTATTTAAAATAACAAAGTTACAGTCGACTTCCGGTGGAACCGGAAGTCTGCCATCTTTGAAAGTATTTTAGTTAAAAAGATCGAATACGAAAACCCAAACGTAGGAATTTTCATGATTTTACTATAAGTATTTTGTCGTATACAGATAGTTTTAACTCGTCATGGGACACCCTGTATAGAAGGGCATTTGCCTAAGTAAAAGCCTGCAGATGTCCTAAAATTCCTCCTGGAAATAAGTAGAAGTGAGGAAGTACAATGGATCTTTTAGGTCTCGGTGGAAAAATGTATTTGATATTTCAAAAATGTGTCATCTCTGCCTTCTACGGTACCGATCTAAAAATCCCTCTAAAAATATCCAACTCTAATCTCTGATCCCCCGAAAGACCATACCCAGCACTATATATCGGATCGTTAACGTAAATAGCGGGACATAACAAACACACCAGCAGCAGCGTCTTCGTCGGCGGCACCAGATTATATTGAAAGTAATTCAGGTTTATTGCCAATAATCGTGCTGGATACAGCCTCTGCAGACGTGGGGTTTTAGTGCACTATCGCGAGCCGCGTATATATTCTTCTTTTTTGTCTTCTGCCATTGGCATAAAACCGGCGCATATAACTGCAATATTGCCTTGGCTCTCGCTAACTGCACTAGAGAAAACTACGTGCTCGGTTTTCATTAATTACAACAAAAATTTCAGTTTCAGATAAAAGTTGTTTTATTATTCCAGGAAGCATTCCGTGTAATATGTCTAAATTTAAGACCGTTCATTATAAAAAGAGAGTCTTATACATAGGAAGATTTGTAAGATACTATTATAATCATAATGTGAACTTGAAATGGGGTGTAAAAATAGTATAATGGAAATTACGTAGTCTATAATAAAGAAAATAAAACAGTTTAGCATGAAAAATTATTCAGAAAATTGCAGCCTGTTAAATTGTGTACACTCTGATTTTCTGTATTGACGTGAATAGATATTGGGCTTCTAAAAATCAGATGATTCACAGGACAACGGACCGTGCACAATTCAATGTCTAAGCCAGAGCAAGCCAGGTGTTCTGGTAGGACACTGCCGCCTGAACAAACATCTCAGAAAGCACAAACTATTGTGACAAGAAGGATGTAGAATATGTAGAATTTAAGAAGAAACCTCTATTCGCATACGAGAGGATTGGAAAACAATACAGAATCCTAGGGCACAGCACCTAGGAGACTACTAAGTGTATTTACCAAATTATCCGTCAACGTCGTTCTCTCAAGGTCATCAAATATATTGGGTCGGGTTTCGCTTCGTGTTAATTGGTGTATTCTTTGATAACACTATGATGTTATTACACAAAATAGTGAAAAATACCCGAAAAACATCTTTCTGTGCTTCATTTTAAGCTTTACAGAAACTTTTTCCATTTTAAATGTTCGGATTTAAGAACGTTATCCTCCTGATACGCCAATGTTTAAAAGTTTAGTTGGTGAAAGAAGTGGGAAAAAGTGACGGTAAAAAATTTTATGCCAGCGACTCCACCTCCGTTGGACATCAAGAGAGTTGAGCTTCTCTCTTGGAGGCGGAATTTGTCGGGGGTTTTTTTATTTCGAGAAAACTTTGCGTTTCTTGTGGTACGTTTTTTTCTTTACTAATGACAGCACCAGCAATGGAAGACTTGCGGTTTTATGGGTATAACTGGAAAGTTCCGCAGTTGAAAGCTTTTTGGGTCAGAAACACTGAATTTCCGCTTGACATTATCGCTAGAAGATATTCCAAATCCACAAAGCATTAAAATATATTGTGAAAGATGCAAATTTTCCTTCAAAATGTTGGAAAAACTACAATATATTTTAATCAATAGGCAAAACTTACTAATGACAAATCATGCACACGATGAATTTAAAAAGTGAAGTATTTTGTGTGCAATGGGTATTTTCAATGGGTGCTTGAATCTCAAAGCAATAGTACATTGTTTACCGAGTAGGAAAAGCTTAACATTCTTGGACGACCTCGACTTAGCAGCAGTGATGATGAATTTTCCATCCCTGGGACTCCTCCAGAGCTGGTTGAGGCAGTGAATACAGCTTCATTAGAATTGCCAAAGATTTCATGAGAAAAGTACGGATATATGCATATAAACGTCGAAATAGTGAAAACACGAGTTCTCTTTTAGAAAATGTTGTAGTTGCATACTTCTCAGACCTTTGTTTAAAGATGAAATCTTCAAATTATGAATTCTTCAATATTATGAACCAATTATTAAACAACGTGTAGCCGTGTTTGCTAGTTTTCAGTATAATATGAAGAATCTCCTTATATTAAAGCAATTAGATTGAAACAAGGGTTGGTGTGACTCAAAATCGAGATAATTGAGAACTAGAGCGTAAGAATCCTCTCTTGTCATGTGTTGTCGACGTGTTGTGTACGTTCGAATAGTAAAAAGAAGTCGATTTTCACAATCGACACATTCGTCCACTCTCAACTCCCCCATACTTCTTACGAGCTCGTTTCCCCCTTCACCCCTTATTTACACCGTTTTCCTTCACTAATTACTTTTATTTCTATCTTGGCGATTGTCTGTATGTTATAAAAGGGACACTCGCACTCACTCCGTTTTGCAAAATAGAAATGTAACGAGAGTAGTTTCATTTCCAAACAGGGACGGACTTTCTTTAATTTTACTGTTCTATATTTTTTTTTGGGGGTAAAGTTGAATAAAGTTGAAGAGAGGCGAAAAAATGTCTTAAAAAGACACTGTCGTCATGATTTGTGGATTCCATATAATAAATAGCAAAAAATAACAAAAATATGAATAATTTGTAGCTATGTAACGTTTGAAAAAATACATTGAAACACACTATCATATTGAAAAATCGTGTAAAATCCATAAAACGGTAAATAACAAGCCGAAATCTTCGAGAAGTACTCTTGAGGGACCAGTATACTGGAAAAACAATTCAGCAATGTCCTAACCGAAGGGTTTTTCATTTTACAAGACGTGAAGCTGAAGGTGCATTTTCATGGTGATGCTAGTCGCTGGCTTAGATCGTCAAATAAGGTCACGTGGTTCAATTTCGACCGGAGTGTTAGCGTTTTTTATAGTTAGACTCCGTTTCATATAGGAAGAAGCCACGTGAAATTGCAGTTGTATGCTCTACCTTGTTTTTGTTTTTTTTTCCCAAGAAATTAAAAAAAAGAATTAATAATATACCACAAGGAACATACAGAAGATACTCTACCTTGTTGTCAAAACCAGCGTCATATTGTCATGATGTCATTTTTAGTTACTTTCCTGCTTATGAGAAAAAATATTAATTTACCAACCGTAAATACAATTCATCCTCAACAGCCAGGGCAATTTACAGCTGACGGGCTGGCAAAACTTCAAGGCGTTGTCAGATCAACTGGTTAAATTCCCCAGTTTGTTTTGACGTTTATTGACATTCGATCATCGTCTAAAATTAAATTCACAAGTTTTTGTGGTGCTTTTAAATTCATTGTTTCTTTAAGATTAAAAAAACAGTTATTTCCATACCTAATTATTTAGGCAAATCTGTAGTGTGTAGTTAATAAAATGCCAAAGCAGCCGAACAGTAAATGTCAAGAGATGGTAACATCTTTGTTGAGCTACTTTGAACGAGAATGCCGAAATGGGGGCCCGCTTCTCCCAGTTCTTCCGGTTAAAGCTGTAAGAGACGTAAGTAATAGTATTCGCTATTTGTATTCATTATTATTACTATTATCATTCCAAGTATACACTTGCTACAGCACTTGCTGGTAAAGTTCACCTATCTCGAGCGTGTGTAAACGCAAATGGGATTAGGCTCGGAAGTCACATATTTAAAAATTTACAGTGTAACAGGTATTTAGAATGGCAGCCTTCTGCAGATCGATGTATGTATTTTTGTGAAGACCTAGTTTGGTGAGGCTGTCTTGTAGAGTTTTGGGAATCAGTCCCGTAGATGAAACGATGATCGGTACCACCTCTATTTTCTGTGTATGCATCATCTGTCCTTCCTCAATTGCAAGATCGGTGTATTTTGAAATTTTCTTAGCGATGTTTGGATCTTTTATGACAAATTTCTTGTAATTGTTGGTATTAATTACTTGGTCTTGAATTGCCATCATAAATCCTTCTGTTTCTGGAAATAATGTTCCATCAGATAGCCACTTATTTGATGCTTCCTTGTCGATATGAGGTCGATTGAGGTCGTGATGATGTCGACCATGAAGCGCTTTCTGGGCCCACCATTCCAACCAACCAACCATTCCAACAATTGCGATTTCTATCACATTTTTTTAAATTTATCACCACAGATGTACACAAATTTACCAAAATCAATTCACTTTCTTTCAATTCACCACAAGGCGGTGGATGTCGTCACTTGGAAATGCTTCATTATTTAATAATTATTAAAGAACATAGGTACAAAATAAAATTCAAGTCATTAGATGATTAAAAGATTTAAATAATATGAGATGGCAACATCTGAGGAATCCTGCAAAGATAATAAATAAACTTTGGCATTGCTTATGTTGGCATCGGATAATACGTCTGTATACTCTTCTTAAAAGTTCAATGTTCGTAGATGAAACGGATTAAGGTAGAAATACGTAATGTTAATTCTTGTTAATTTGTCACAACGTTTACCCGTTGTCCCTCCCACGTTCAACGCTTGTGATGGTAATGGTACATACGTTTTCCCTCAATAGTTCCAAGCATTAAAAGAAAAACGAAGACAATGTAAAAACCGCGAAAGCCAAGAATTCGAGTAAAAGCCACAAAACTGTGAATTTTAATGGAATGTTAAGCTGAAATTCTACCATAGTATTAATTTAACAATATAATTTCAAATAAAAACCTGGTTATTTATGTATTTCATCTCCCTCTTTTTATTCCAGTTTCAACCCAAAGCTGATAAAAAATTTGCTAGAATTATTTACGAGATCCGCTCCTGTAAGAAGGACCCCACTGTGGGTGGATGACGAGAAGTAAAGGGCCTGAAGGATAAATCGAGGGTAGAATGGATTGATTAGTAGGACCGTCGTCCATAGCGGCTAACGAAGGGTAAGTACTACTGCCTTGTACTGCAACCCCAGTAGGGCTTAATATATATCCCTTAGCCCAGGGATATGTCTTGCTTGACCAGGTGAGCGCATAACCCTCGGTGATTGTATATACTACACCCTCACTTCGGGTTTCGGTTGATAATAATCCTGCGGTATTTCGAATGCATCACCCCTTCAATGAACAATTAGTAGGTGTACGGGGTTGACGGGGTAAGATGATTAATTATTTATCAAATAATACATATGCATGTGTTTAATCTAGTTGACGTTCTGAGGGTTTATTGCATTATAATTTTGTGATGTTAGTAATTCTCTTCTTCTGTAACTTAGTTGACATGTATGTCAATAATTTTATGTTCATATAAGATTAGATTTTTCATCCCTTCTTCAATTTTATCATTAGATAATGAATATTCGGTCAATAGTCGATATGGTTGTCTTTAGAGTATTGCATATAACATAGTTAGCGACCGTCAACAAATATCCAATGTCAAAATTAACTGTCATGTTCAGTTAACGCCAAAGTTTAAAGTTGTACCTAAATTGAATATTTTTAAAGTCGACAATTTAATTCATATATAAAAAATCGCATATGCCACAGTGCAATTGTCACTTTGACAGCGGCAAAAGTTAGCTTTAACTTTTACAGCGATAAATTAACTCCAATGTTAAAATGTCATATACCTGGAAATGTTATTGTCACTTTGACATCGATGAAAAAGGTGCATCCTTTTTTATCGCGATAAAAACTCCTCTTCCTCAATATCTAGTAAGCGGACGTCACTTTTACATAATGACAATGAGTCGCAAGTTTGGTTACTTACTTATAATTTTACAGCAATTCATCCATATATTCTGTCGTTAATTTATCTTGCCAAAAAACACTCGAGCTTTTCTTTTATCAGATAAATTTCTCTTTAGCTCAAAGTTTTACCAATCACTAAATTTGCTCGAAAAACTGACATTCGATAAAAAAATTGAGTGATGTGCAAAACAGTTTCGTTGCAAAGAGAAATTTATCCGATAAAAAAAAGCTCTTGTGTTTTTACTGTTGATAAATTAACTCCAATGTTAAAATGTCATATACCTGGAAATGTTATTGTCACTTTGACATCGATAAAAAAGGTGCATCCTTTTTTATCGCGATAAAAACTCCTCTTCCTCAATATCTAGTAAGCGGACGTCACTTTTACACAATGACAATGAGTCGCAAGTTTGGTTACTTATAATTTCAATATTCTGTCGTTAATTTATCTTGCCAAAAAACACTCGAGCTTTTCTTTTATCAGATAAATTTCCCTTTAACACAAAGTTTTGCCAATCACAAGATTTGCTCGAAAAACTGACATTAGATAAAATCGCTCCACCTTCGGTGTCGCGATTTTATCATGTCAGTTTTTCTTGTAAAATTAGTGATTGGCAAAACTGTTTCGTAATTTTATCCGATAAAAAAAAGCTCTTGTGTTTTTACTATTGACAAATACACTAGTGGTTTTTTCACTTATTCATTTGTTCATCAATATCACTGTTCCTAGTATGAATTTCAATAACTGCGTTTTTAATAATTGTACATTAAAATCTAAATGTGTTTATTTTTAATGTTTCATAAATAAAGTTTGCATTGATATGTTTCCAAATTTCTCATTCATTAAATTGTCCTGCCGAATTACACTCGAGGTTTGTATTGATATTGGGTAAATTTGTGTTGTTCAAATTCTAAACTGTTTCATTTAGCAATTTGACTCGAATAACTGTCAACCTAAAAACACTCCACCTTCGATGTCGTGTTTTTAATAGTTGACAGTTATTCTCGTCAAATTGCTAGGAAACAGTTTCTCATTAAACAACCCAAATTTACCCGATAAAATACAAACCACTTGTACAATTATAAGTGAAAAATGGTCTAAACTAAAATGCACTGTCGAGTTGATGTCTGTTTTCGGATTGAAGTACTACAATCTCTGAATATTAAAAGCCCAGCACTTTTCCAAATAACTATATTATGGATTTTCTTCAAGACAACAAGGTCGAGCGAAAACCATATTAGAGCGTCCTGAGAACGAAAACAATAGGTGAAAATTTATTAATGGGCCCGCTGCTACGCAACCACCTGACTTGCTATTGGCAAGCACGTGCCTATTACTTCGACTATTTACTTGACATTGACGTTGGTATTGTCAGTTTTTATAATTGTATTTTTAATTTTATTGGGCATCTTAAACTTTTGTAGTTTGTGTTCAGTATTAATAAACTTTTTTGTAATTTTGTATAGTGTAGTGTTTTGTGTTTGCTCATTTTTCAAAAATGAATCAATATACTTGTGAATATCGTCACTCCATAGTCAAACCATTGTCTATTTTTACAGACAATGGTCAATCTAATGAGGAATGTTTATAGGTAACTGATAATATTAATAATCATTTTACTTTTTGGTAACTTATCATAAATATAACCATGGTAATAATTAAAAGAAATGTTTGATGTAACCATATAAAAATAATTTGGACTGCTGGCCGGAATGAGACATAATTAAATGTGAAGGAAGTTTTATATCTTCGTTTACTTGTTTGAGTTTGCGAAGAAGACATGAATATGAGGATACTGATGAATATGATAATCATTAGGGTGTGATTTGTGCTCGAGAGTAAAGTACGGTATCCGCCAAAATAAACAGTACCGAAACAGAGAGTGCTGTGGAGTTGTTTATGTAATATGGATTTGTCATATTTGACTTAATTGTCATTAGTTGATATTTTAATAGTACGCTGCAGTTAAATTTGATTTAAAAATGGTTCTAACAACGGAAGAAAAAGTTTTTTTGGTAGAGCATTATTTTCGTTCATACGGAAAAGGTCGTAATGATAATCAGAATCCACTTACTGTCAACCAAGAGCGTTATAGAGAGAATATTATTATACCATTTGTGAGAGATCTAAATAACTTTTGCCGTGCACGAAATCTACAGTTTCGCACACAATAGTTCCAACAAGATGGTGCAACAAGCCATACAGCTGTGCGCACCTTAGACTTACTCCGTCAGCATTTCGATAATAGAATAATTTCTCGGGGAACAGACTTCGAATATCCTTCTTATTCACCTGATCTGACGCCACCTGACGCATACATTTGGGAAATAATGAAGGACAAAATATTTCACTCGGAAAATCCGCCGGCGAATATTGCCGAACTACGGGAAAGAATACAAAATATTTTTCGGCAGTTACATCAATATATGTTTATTGATCGATATGAAGCTTGTTTGCGTCGAAATGGTGAACATTTTGAACACTTACATTACAGAAATTAAAATTTTTACTGTTTATTTTGGCGGATACTGTACCTTTATTTTTGACAATTTCGAAAATTATTATAAAGAAAAGATGTTTAGAATTAAAAATAACTTTCAAATATTCAACATTGTTTATTTACATCAGAAAAATATTTTTTTCGTCATTTTGTCTGTGAAAACGAAGAAAATTTTAGTTTGCACATTATTGCATAATTAATCTAGCATGGCATTTTTAAAAATCTTACAAATGTCAAAACATCGAAACTCCGGAGAAACGTCAACAATCGTATTTTGAAAAGTGGCACTGTATATATTTTGGACCATGCAGAACTTTTTATAAAGAATAACTTTTTTTCGAAAACTTAATAATAATCATGTAGTTAATCACTAAAATGTAATTATCTCTAAAACCGTTAAGATTTGGGGATACTAACTAGTACACGTTTTATTTGTTGTAATGATGTGGCTTTATTTATTTTTTACAAAAGTAGTGATAATGTGAAGGGCAAAAAAGTTTTGTGTACATTTATGCCGCATACGTGATCTATGTGGCGCCCTCTACAAAATACATCGAAATAGATACAAAATTATGATTTCTTATATCAAAAAACTCCCAACCACAAATTTTTGTGCATATACGTTAAAAAGTGTTAAAGTTATTATAAAAAACGAAAATTAAAATTTCATGCTTAACACCCTGTATCTCTCTTAATATCAACATTTTATTGTTGATTTAAATCGGAATATTTTGAAGTGAAGATTGTACTGTACTTCTATGTACAATTACTCAAGGACCACCCCGTATATATAATCATGAAATGTTTTTAATACCTTTATAAAATACCGTACGACATTGGTACGTTTATGACAGATAACAACTATGTTTTCTCACCCCTTACCGATACCGCGTAGGCTTTCCAAACTATATTATGTGTAGTTTAAAATATTAGTAGGTTGGGTATTCAAAGCTGTGCTTTGCCATTTCCTTGACATCAGGTTGTAACGTCAATATTTATTTATCTGCTGATAAACACAATTGTCATGTTGGATTGAATATAATTTAAATAGTAATGAGTGATTCTGAAACTGGTACCTACGTAGTTTACGTTCTGATTTGGAAAAAATTACACCTATTTATGTCGAATTTACCTTAGATCCAGAATACTTTTTAGTGTATTTTCTTTTTAGTGTATTTTTTACAACATCAGACTATTTGCGCGATCCCTTTTAAAGTCTTATGATGTTCAGTTTAGTAATTACAGGCAATTTTGTGATTAAAAAAAATAATAATTTTGTCTTCAGTTGGTTAACCTGTACCAAAATACACATTATAATACTGAGATCTAAATTCTACCTTTACTATAGTTTACTCAGGTTGTTCATACATTAAGCAAAATTGCCGACAACATAGGACCCCTACACCACGATTATTTTTCTAACCCTACGCCACCCATTTGTCTGTCCTAAATACACTCTCTCGGTTAGTTAAAGGGAAGTTGCACTTCCACTACTAACATCAGGAGCGCCTCCAAGAAAAACAATAAACCAAAATGTAATAAATATTTGTAATTTGAAAAAAAATTTGCAAAATGGAGGGTATTTCAAAAACACCCTAATACTTTGTTTGGGCTTTCAAATGTATTCTTTTTAGATGAAATGCAGATAGAAGCTGAGTTGAAAATAATATTTGAAAAGTAAACAGAAGATAGTCAAACATTTAAACCAATCAAAATACAAGTCCAAAGGAAGCCCCAAGTGGCTAGTTTAATTAAAGGGGAAAATCTGAAAATATCTGTTACTTCCCATCTTGGTTTTTTGTCTAAAAAAAACTGAAATGACCCAGAAACGCATCCACAACTATTTGAATAAGGGTATGCTGTAACTCTGCAGGTTAACCCACTGGTGACAAGACCAGTGGTTAAACTATGTTTAACCACTATTCAGTAGTTAAGCCTTTTTCCGTTGTAACATGAATTGTAGTTCAAGGGTACGTGACCAATGGGTTTCAGTTAGCAACACTGTAAAACAAAATATTGCAACCTTTCGTTTTCATTTATATTTAGTAATTTGGTTTCATGCTGGGTGTTTAGTGTTGATTTTATTAATTTGGTGAAATAAGCGCTGTTTAAAGTTATTTCGGTTTAATTTATTAATTTAAATTTCTTCCATATAATGAGTCAGTTTCTAGTGGCTTTGGGAATAATTTCCAACTCGAACAACCCTCGAAAGTCTTCATCATCTTTTCATCTATAAGTATAATGGGTCAATTTCTGGTGGCTTTGGGAATAATTTCCAGCTCGAACAACTCTCGAAAGTCTTCATCTGTTCATCTATATAATGGGTCAATTTCTGGTGGCTTTGGGAATCATTCCCAGCTTGAACAACTCTCGAAAGTCTACATCATCTTTTCATCTATATAATGGGTCATTTTCTGGTGGCTCTGGGAATCATTTTTAGCTCGAACAACTCTTGAAAGCCTTCATCATCTGGGAGTTCTTGTTAATAAGCTCTTGCTTCTTCCAATTCCCCCATTTTGTTTATAACGATTCGTACTAAATGTTGTACGGGATAAATATATATTCATATAAATAATTTTCTACTTGTTAATGGAAACTGAAACGTCAGTAGCAAATGTAAATTGTCAAATTAAAACAGACAATAAGATAGAACAAGTAAAATTGTCCATAGGTCAAGTTACAACACACCCTGGATAAAACATATTTGGTAATTTGACGTAAGTATTTTCTATTCTTAAAACAGTCATTAATAGATTTTCTTTTATTTTTATACAAGTGCTTGGAGTAAAATCGAAGATAAATTCAATTTTTTATGTTATGTGTTACGTAAACAAAAATTAACGCCACCACTGACCTAAATATAGCACTACTATCAACGCGTTGACATTTTAGACGTAGAAGTGCACCCTTATGTGAAAGAAATTGTGTGGTTTTCGGGGGAGGCGAGTGGGTGGTGAGCGATTGTTATTAAACGAAGGAGCGGTGTAGGAGATGTGATGTGATGACGTAACTAGGCAACTATTTTTGAGAAAGTTGTTCAGTACCAGTTTTGTCAATTATTATTGGAACTTTTGGAACTTTAGTTCTTTACGCCAGGTTATGTTTGAGCGACCAGGTTTCGCGACGCAAAAGATCTGACCGTTACGCGTTACGTTACGCTACGTTATGTTACATTGCTTCGTTATGTGCCTTGCTTGCGTGCTTGTACCTCCTTAGTCTCTCTCTCGTTTACGAAGCAGCGATTCATAATAATATGCTCCTGCCGGGATTCGAACCCGGGCCGCCCGCGTGCAATGCGAGCATTCTACCACTGAACCGATGCTATATTGAAATTCTATGCAAAGCTGGTATTCGCAGTGCTGGTGATCTACTTGAATTTGTTCGGATAAATTTTTACTATTATTTCCATAATTTTTTTTGCGCGATTAAGGGGTCTAGCACATTTAGTTTTCGGAATACAGGGTGTTGAAATTTTGAAAACTTGAATGTTTTATTTGGATAACTTTAAAATGGATGGATAAATTGATTTGACATTTGGCAGGTTGTTTTTAAAATGTAAAAGGGCATATTTTGAAAGAAATTGTAGTTTGTGCAACTAGTGTGGATATGATGGCCATATCGCACGAGGCATATCTTAACGTTTGAGCACGACGCCTTAGGCGGAGTGCTCAATCGTTCAAGTGCGATATGGACAATCCACACGAGTCGAACAGCATATTTTTTCTACGACCCACTTAAGATAAAATCTAGAAAATAAAAATTTCTATAAACTGTAATATAACTTCAAATTAAAAATTTAACAATTCAATTTTATGTTTCGTTCATTTAAAAACCAGGAGGAGTAATTTAAAAAGTCTTACTCACACCACTAAAAGTTACCAGATTAGTTACTAAAGGGTGTGTTCCGAAAACGTAGTCAACAGTCGTGTTCCAAAAATATTAAATATGACTTGATAGCAAAGATATTAGTCATACGTCGATTTCTGCTCTGATCTGCAGTATATTTTTCAGATGTACGTACGCATTAAACAAAATGTAAGACTTTTTCCTGTTTCGTTTCTTATTCAAACATAAGAAGATTCAGACTCACATCGACAACAAACAAATTATGGTCATTGTTGATGGTGGAGAATTACAGATAGTCAAGTTACTTTAATTATATTTATTACAATTAAATTAAAAAGAATATTACAATTGATAATATCTTCTGGCAATAACAATACTACAAAATTAATAGCATTGTAGAGCAATATACAGTATTAATTTAAACATTTCCAACAGTAATCTTAATGTTGCCGTATTAAGTGTAATATGGTGAATAATAAACCACCTTTCAAATACTTCTGAGATACCTTCTTCCTTCTTTTTAACTTCAAAAACCAATAATGTATTTTCTACCAAACCCATTCTTTTCTATATTGTTTTATATCTTCCATGGCATGTTCTTCCGATGAACTTTGACGATTTCTTCCCAAATATGTATATAACAAATAAATAGTACCTACATTTGACACGTCAAAAGGTGACACAGATAAATTTAATTTGTTTCAAGAAAGTCTGAACGTTTCTTTGAAGCTTGCAAAATTTTGTCCAGCACAGATAACATTTTTGTTCTTCTAACGACATTTTTTATTCACTCATCACAATTTTTCAAAAGTCCTGGTATTCCACCAATATTTTCTGCACTATATAATGTTCCTCTACTTCAGTATTCCCTTAATACTCGCTAAACCGACTTTACTACTTAAAAAAAATGTAAAGTAATAATGTACCCACTGCTTGAGAATTCCTTTGGTTTTTCATCCAATATTTATTTATTTATCTGTCAGAACTATCAAAAATGAAAACTATCAGCTGATGTCAATATTAAAAAGTGTTGTGTGAAACTGGGCTGAATCTGACCAATCAGAGGTCTACAGAATTGCCAACTTAAATTCAAATCACTCCTCCTGGTTTTTAAATGAGGTATAATTTTGAGGGAAAACGTACAGTTCTTGAATTTCCAATTTGTATAATGCTACGGTTACCTTTTTTAAATATACGATGCTGTTATAAGTAGATGTTGCCAGTCGGACTCCCTCATGAAGGGTACCGTACCATTATCTATAATAATGAATATTCTGCTAAATATTTCAAACGTCTACCTGTTGTCGTTATTAATAACAAGCAGAATAATTATTTAAAAATAAAATTAACAATAAAAAAAAACTTCCTCACGGGGAATCGAACACGGGTCTACCGCGTGAGAGTATGCTTACTACTCAACCACCAAAGAATATGCAAATCGTTTATCTATAACGTCAGATGTATTACATAATTTTTGCTTAAAAGGAACTAAAGTTCCTACCGTGTGTCCCGCGACACGTTCTACCTTTTTATTTTGTAGAAGCAGCTGAAGAGGACCAAACTAGATAAGCTCGTGTAATATTTGTATGCTAGACTCCGTTTAACATGAGAAGAAGCCACGTGAAACTTGCCAACTGTTTTGCGCAGAAATCAAAATCGATCTTGTTGACTTTTCTCACGTTTGTATATGAAGCCCGACGAAATAGTTATTTATGTATTAAGAGCGAAAAGTGATACATTATTGCTTGAGAGTAATAGAGCGCGGTAATTACTCGAAAGCAATAATGTCACGTTTTTGCTCGTAATAAATACAAAATTTTTTCTGCAATCACTTAATTGTAACTATTAAAAACAAATATAAAGTGGAATTCATAAAAACTTTTAAAATCTGTCAGTTTAAATATTTCAATTCAAATATGTTTCAAACTTTTATATCTGTCACTGTCAAAGTAAAACTGCGCTAAGAGTTTTGACAGGGATCCTAACGGGACTCTAGGTTTGTTTTCACATCAGTTTGAAACGTGTTTCTGATGTTTGGATTCTGCGTAATACCTTTTTTGCGTTCACACATCACTTTCCAGCTGTTATCAAACTAAGAGTCGGTTGTTCACACATCAGTTCCTGACAGTTTGCTAGCAGCAAGAAGAGTTTGCGGATTATTTACAAGTAAAGAGTTTGGAGCATGCGCAATTCGCATTATTTTGAATTTTGACAATATTTGTGTTGACGTTTTGCGGTTTTGCTTTGTGTTTGTAGTTAAAAGTGGTTAAAATAATTATTCTGATTTGTGAAGTTAAATAGGTAATTAATTCATTCATAATGTGAATATTAAATAGTGTTATTTATTGCATTTTAATTTTTTTTTGTAGTAAAAAATGTCTGATTTTTCTTCATCCGATGGATCAGAGTTTTCCCAAATGTCGGAAACAGATTCAGATCTAGAAATTATGTTAGAAGAAAGAATTCGGCCTAAAAATCAAAGTTTTTTTGAACAGATTGTACCGCAGTTTAATGATAAAGAACACATAGAACACTTTCGAGTAAGCAAAGATGTTGCTGCAGACATCGCTGTTCGTTTTGAGAATAGTGAATATTATAAGTGGCAATTGGGACCACATGAAAAACTTATCCCATTAAAGCAAACACAGATTTTTCTGTGGTTTGCGGGGCATCAAAGTGCCAGTTTCCGTGATGTGGCAGATAGATTTAATATGTGCATTAGTTCCTTACATAAAGTAACTAAACGAATGACATATTTCCTAAGTAATCTGGCGCCTGAAGTAATAATATGGCCTAACAATGAAAGGCAAGCTGAAATCGAAAGACATTTTCGCGAAAAAAATGGTTATCCAGGAATTATAGGAGCCGTAGATGGAACCCACATAAAAATTGACAAGCCTTTGGAGGACCCGGACTCTTATATAAATAGGAAAGGGTATCATTCAATACAGGTAAGCATATTAACATTAATTAATATTAATATTTAATTTATAAAGTGCATATTAAGTTTTTATTGTTTTAGGCACAACTTGTCTGTGACCATCAATTAAAAATAACAAATTTATTTGTTGGATATCCAGGTTCGGTGCATGATGCACGTGTTTTCAGGACATCAGACCTATTTCATTCACTCCAAGAGAAGTGTAATGAATTCCATATTTTAGGAGACAGCGCTTATCCTTTAATGTACAATCTTATGACTCCCTTTCCAGACAGGGGAATGTTAACTAGAAATCAAATTAACTATAATTTTCAACACTCATCCAATAGGATTTGTATTGAACATTGTAACGGCCTCTTAAAGCAAAAATGGCGCCAACTATATCACCTTAAGTTAAGGGATATACGTACAATAGTTCATTTTATTAGGGCATGTTGTGTTCTTCATAACTTGGCACTGAATCATAACTTCCTTTACATAGAAGGTGATAATAATTTAGAGGCAAATGAAAATAATGTAAATTTATATGATATCCAAGATGCTGCAGAACATGCAAATATTGCAAATCCAGATGCTGTACAAAAAAGAAACATGATTGTAAATACTCTACAATAAGTTTGAATAATTAAAGTGATAGGCCTGTAAGAATCTTTGTTAAATACATATTTAAATTTTGAGCCTCGTTTTGAGCATACAGAGGGTGTCCAAAAATTTGTTTGTTTTTGAAATAAAAGTTTTTAACAATTTTTTCAACAGTTTTTATTATGAAACATACAAAACAGAACGAACAAATATACCTACACAAGTATATTTCAAAAACTAAATTAAATTAACGAGATATAAAACTTTTTTCTAACTCTAAAGTAACAAAAAAAATCAACAAATTGGTATTAACTACACAGGTACATTAAACTCAGACTTACAGTTGTTTTATATTCTACATATTTTGCTTATTCCAAATTTGGTCTATTTAAACTGAGTGAGCAGATCTTGTTCTTCAGAATTTGATTTTTTTCTGATAGCGAAGCATTTCTTTGTTTCAAAAGATTTACCTTTTCCGTTTCTTGTTCAATGCGTGCATTGTAATATTCTTTTCTATCCTGTCTCATTTTCTCCAAAGTAATATTCCTATTTAACACTGGATTGCTTCTTTGCCTAGTCCGATTATGCTTGATTCGAAAAGGCGTTTCTTTTTGTTTTACTTCAGGTTCTACTTTTTTAGAAGATGATGGTTTAATTAAATCAGTTTCACTAACACTGTCTAAGTCATCCTCTACTAAATTTGGAATATCATCTTTTGTAGTGTCAGAGAGTAATAAAATAGGCTGCACATTTTTTTCCCTTTAAATATCAAGTCCATCTCTTCTGCATATTCAAAAAACTTTCTACCACGACCAGTACTTTTTTGATTATCTACATATTTTTTGTAGGCCCTTTCCAATACTCTCCACTTATTTTCACACTGTGCTGGTGTTACCGGCCCATTCATTTTTTCAGCGATAAGTTCCCACAATCTTTTCATATTTTTTATTGCATGAGTACCTAATTTAGGCTTTAATTCAGCATAAATATCAATCATTCTTTTTGTATTATTAGTTGTCCAGCTCCATAGGTCTGATTGTCTTGAAACAGATGTATCGTCAGGTTCAACGTTAATAATAATAAATTCATTTAATTCATGAGGTACGCTCCCTTAAAAAATAATGTAGTCTTATGTTAAATCATTTTAAAAGATGTTTCAATATACTTACTTCTTTTATCCATTTTCTAACACAAGAAGATTAAAATTGTACTTAATTATAGTGGTGAGTAATGGTGTTATTTAGCGCTAGTGTTATTATGGTGTGAAAAATATTAAATAAATAATGAAAATTTGTGGAAATAAAGTAAGGTTAGTTTCATAAGGATATTTCTTAAAAGCAAAGAAAAAGAAGAAGAATGCCTATGCAACCAGTAATACGTTCTAGTCCAGTGTTTCCACAAAAATCACAAACCTGTTATGGATTTTTGTCTTACATGACATGCGCAGTATAAGTAGTTTGAAAGCTATCAGAAACATATTTCTGATTGCATGTGAAAACAAACCTATTGTCGCCTGAATGGGCACCTGAAAAAGCTCAAAATAGTGGAGGAAGAAGAATGCAGATTTTGTGGAATGGAAGAAGAAACCTCCATCCACATACTTTCCAACTGCACAGCACTCCAGAATCCTAGAGCACAGCACCTGGGAGATTACTGGATAGAAGAGGAACATTTGCCTAAGTTGAAGCCTGCAGACATCCTAAAATTCCTCCGGGAAATAGGACTAAAGGAACTACTAGTTTCTGAGACTCTCCTCAGAAACTGAGTAGAAGTAAGGGGGCACAATAGACCTTTTAGGTCTCAGTGAATGTCACCCCAAAAATCACACATACATACATACATACACTGTCAATACAATTGTGTTTGTAGTATCGGTTGTTATGGGCAACGAGCGTTTTGTCATTTTTTACGTCGGGAAGCGTAAAGTAACTCTTCTAACCTATAGAAGTGAAAGTCCAATAGGATCACCTAGAATGAAAAAATGAGGTTTCAAACCCATCCACCTGAAGCGCTAGTTGCAATGGATTTGTCGAAATAGGCAAGGCAGCTGAGGCCGAAAAACAGACTAAGGGAAGAAGAATTTCAGCGATCGCAGTGGATGGGTTCAGAACTATTTCATAACGCTTTTTTAAATGGAAGTTTGTTTTTGAATGACTAATGCCCGATTTCACTAACCATTTCCTAAAGTCAGGTAATACCTAATACGAATTTAGGAATTCCTAAATGCAATTTACATTTTACCACGCGCTAAGTAATGCCTAAGAGTGATAATATCACGTATGTCCTATCACTTTTTGAGAGGATTGTAGGAACAGCTTTGCGAGTGCCGAGTGAGGCCCCTTTTTGTCCCAATAACAATATATTGTGGTTCAAAATATCTGTTGCAAACTTTGTAGGATGGATATATAAATCTGTTCAGCGCTTAATTCCTTTAGTTTTGGATTGCGAATAAAGGCAACCCATTCATTTAACAACAAAGGGTCATGTTTGGGAAACCTATGTCGTTTTGATGCAATGTCTGTACACCCAGGAACGCAACACTTCACACCAACCATTATAAATATTATGAACTATCACACTTGATAAGACTTACAGTACCTAATTAAAACACAAATAACAGCAGCAAATGGCAAAAGGAAACAATCTATAAAAGACAATGGTGACAACTATATGACAGCTTTGATGAATTTTAAAATCTTTTCTTCTTTTCGTGCTAAAGGCCTTAGCTGCCAGGCCTGTTTCGACAACTCAATTGCAACTAGCGCTTCAGGTGGATGGGTTTGAAACCTCATTTTTGTATTCAAGGTCATCCTATAAACTTTCACTTCTATAGGTTAGACTGTTTTGTGGTAACTCTCCTCAAGAAACGTCAACTTTTCGTTGTCAATGGAAAGCGAAAAAGCCTACTTTTGTGTGCGATTGTAGAAAAAATAAGTTTAAAATACTGGAAATATTTAGAAATGACCTCAACATCACTATAGGTAATATGAAAGCAGGTAATTTTGACTCCCGGAAAGGGATTACCGAGGATTACGGCTTACACTTTATGTTATTTTATTGGAAGTGTTATGAACTAGTATTATGTAGGTACTTCATAATAAAGCAGAGCTTAGAGCTTCTTTTACGAATTATAAGTAAAACTTCCAATCGATATTATAATAGGGCACTAATCCCCTCCATTAAAGTACTTACAGCAATATGCTGTTGGAAATTTAAAAAAATAATCGGGCTGCCAACTCTGCCAGGCTTTGGTAAAGTATTGTGACATAGAACTTAATATAAATAATATTGACCTAAACTCAAAAGAAACAATAGATATAATTCATTTAATAGCTTTCTTTGGTTGCGTCATCGTTTGTGACGTATGTCGTATATTTTATTTGTTATGTTGACATATAGCTAACCTTAAATTTGATCAAATAAAATCATCAGGATCGTGTTCAGCCAAATTCGAAAAGGGTATAAAATTAATAACTACTAGCTTCTTTTTCTAACTGAAAATACTTGGGAACTTTCAAAATACTGATGTTTTTTCGTGTGTCTAGGCATATTTTTGTATTATTTAAATAAATATTACAATAAGATAAATATAAGTATAAACACAGAATACACCATCCCAAGAAGAAGCGAAGCTTGTGCTATTTCACAATTCATTTTCTGAGTGCGCATGTCTGACAGTTGCCATTTTAAGCCCGTTATCTGTCAATGATATGTGATTGTATTGTTTACCTAAGAATTTTCTTTGTTGTAAGCTTTTTGATTATTTACATGTTTTTTTGTGCTTTAGACGATAAAAATTACATTTATTAGTCCAAAAACTTGATGAATAATTGAAAAACACAACAAAACTTCGATATCTATGGAGAAAAGTTTACTGTCGCTTCTTTTTTATAACTTTGTTGTCACAGATATCAGTACATTTTCTCTGGGTGTAAAATTTAATTCAGAATCTGGTGAAGTGTAACTTTCAATTATATAAATAATAAAAAATTTATATTCAAGCACCACACTTATTGTAATTTTTAATCATCATTTACTGAAATTCCTTCTATTGTGAACTGATATTATAAATATATAATCTATTATTATTGTATTGGTTTTACGACTTATCCTATCCTACATATAGTACTACATAAATACATATAATTTCGATAATAATATAGAAAATAAGAATCATTGCACAGTTATACTGATCTTAAATGGGACAAAGATATCCAGAATATCCCCATAGGGCTAATAATATCAAAGCTACTATTTGTAAAATCTTCTTCTTTTTTCTATTCATATATATTAAGTCAATCACTAGATAGGGCACTATTTGGACTAGCCAAATATATATCAAGTATACATCATGTCAAAAGTAACTTCTGTCATTCTGACGATGATATTTATATCGAAACAATTGTCAATAATTCACTTGCAATTTACACATTTTTACAAATATATTGTGGAGTCATTTAGAAACAGTTAGTTTCATTTAAAACCATATGATGAGTAGATTCCACGAAGTGAGGGTTTATACAGTTAACTCAAGAATCATTTGGTTAAATAATAGCTAATTATTTTTAATAATGGATGGTACTCCAAAAACAGAAGCTAAAACTTATATTTAAATATTTTTCACAATATTTGTTGAGCTATTAAATTAACTTTAACAATTCTTAAATTGAGTTTAAAAATTAAAACTTTGTCGAAACAAGTCATAAAAATAAACAATTATTATTTGAGATTCTTTGGTTTCACTTTTTTGCGTGTAGTCAACATTTAATTTACATTTTTTTAACAATTTTCTCAGTGTAACTTGATCCGTTATCTGTCAACGTCAGTTTGAAGGTCACGAAATTTTGCCCCCAAAAGATCAAAGAATTTACGCCGACTTTCGCTTCTTGTTTGGCTGGTGTATTCTGTGGTATACACCTGACTAGAACTGTCAGTGGGACATTGGAAAAAGACGTAAGTCACATTACCGCTACGAAAGGTACGTCTGTATCCTATTTTGAATGACGTAACTTCTCCCAATTGATAGGTCGCTCTTGCGCGTAATCTAAACATCAACTAATCAATTTTTTAAGTCAAATATTAGGGTTAACGTTTGTAATACATTTAAACGGTTGATTATTGTGATATTTTGATTAGGATTAATCACAGACCTGCCTTTGTTTCCATTTCTTCCAACGTAATGTGAAGAAGGACATCAACAATCGATGACGCACACCAAAAAGGTTATTATATGAACTCTATTATCTCATTACATAAATAGAACGTTTGAACAAGATCAAAATAGAATAATACTTAGCACGGTTCACATAAATTTCTTTCACAACAAAATATAATTCAAATTTCTTAAGTTCGACCCTGTAGCACATTTGCATCTTTAACACAATTGGATTAAACCAGGTATGTTATTGCGGTTGATAAGCCAATACTATTTAGCGTGAAACTCATTATACCTACTAAACTGCAAATATTTTAAAATGGGTTTAAAATTAAGTTAAAAGAAACCTTCAATTGCACATTTTCTAACAGAGCACTCTGACACCAGTCCAAAGCCAAAGTGGACGTTTTCACATTACAAAGTATTGAAATTGATTCTCGTTCAGGTACCAATTGTAGGAATCCACTATTATCATGTTATAGGACATAACATTTTGATATCGAAAATTTTTTAGTGCGAGCAAAATTGAACGAGATTTTAGCGTAAAAGACTCCAATTTCTAGTTCCCTGTTGTTTTTGCTAGCTGCGTCGCAAGCTCCCACCGAATTTATTCGAGAATTTAGTCAACTAATCAGGAAAACAATATTCCATCTCGCAAAAGTTTTATGTTCAACCATAGTTTCCTGACTACATGCATTTTTGTTTAGTTCATGGTAAATAAATTTTATTAAATTACAATAAATAATCGATTGTTTTTCAAAACTCTTTCAATTTTTATCCCAAATTTTCTTTTCAAAGATTCTCTGATATAAAAAAAGGAATTACCTATCTCAATGATAAAAAAATTCGTCCAGCAAAACAGCCACCGTAAATTTTCCGAATCTACCAGAAAAAATTTAAAGAGAAATTTTGTTTTGTTCTGTTGATACCCTTTTCCACTATGATGGGCAGCAAGCTGGAATAGAAAAGGGTCCATATAACATCCCAAACCGACCTTCAGGTCATAGTATGGGTATGGAGGTAGTTCGGTAAAGCAAAAGGGTCGTTAATAAATGTTGACCGTACGGCTGGCAGGCAGATAGAGAGTAGATCCCGAGAAAGGACAAAGGATTCTCACAGGACGCAGGAAAAGAGGCCAAACAGGAGATGGGAGGGTTCGTCTAAGAGGATGAGAAAGGTCCGGCAATGCCTAAAAAGCATGAATCATGAGAGATGGATCTCGTCGGGATAAGCTCCTTTAGGACGTTGGTTGAGAGGGGTTGGGTTACTGGAAAGACGGGAACTCAAAACAGTGCAGTACATATATTTTTTTTTTCTATTAAATAATTGAAAATTATGGAATTTTGAAAGTAATAACGTTCCGATTTAAAGTTGATTATTGTATGTTTTTAATTAAAGAATAAAATTTTTGACAGTAAATTTGAAGTTTTTTTTATCGAGATTTTACCGTTTGATGATAGAGCTACTAAAATGACGAAAACATTATTAGATTTCAAAGGATATTGAATAATAGAAGATTTAGAATCAGATATCTTCAATTTCTCAGCTATAATTACTGTGGATTACTTAGGAAATTGTGACATTTTATACCATATTATGTCTAATAATAGCCATGATGACTGATTTTGGAAAACTGTTACACTATGTTACTATTTCCAAAATAAATTGTTTTTCTGCAAACAAATTTTTATTTAAAAACTTTTACAATACAATTTAACAAAACGCTGGTAACATAACAGTTGCATTTTTAAACTGTGTGCCAAATATGAGGAAAATGGAGTTAAATCTCTATCACTACCCAAAATACATACATACATACCCAACTAGCAGAATGGAATTCTAAGAGGACTGAATTGTTGTATAATAGTCGAATAGCGTTTTTTTAAAGACTTGTATTAAATGATTCTATAGTGACTTTTACAGTATATGCTTTAACGCGTTATACGATCATTTCTTTTAAAATGATATAATACCTTATAAACGAGTTTATACAATAACGAAAATATCATTTTATAAGACTTTTATACCTGTTGTATGAGTTCTATAATATACTATATAACTAACAGCTACATTATAAAACAGTTACTTAAGCATGTCTTATTGAAGCTGTATAATGTTGTATGATAAATATTGTAGAGCATTCAATTGCGTTGCATTATAAAACACTTTTTAGTTGTATAGTGCCTAAATATTCTTCGTTATAAAACAGTTATCGTATACCGTTCCATTTTACATTAAAATATTGTTTAAGGCATTTCTTTGGGATAAAATTGTTGTTTTATAAATCGCCATGTTTAAATAAGCAATTCTTGTACCGCTATCGCCGCCATTATGAGCAATTGAGTTGGAAACATGAAACTATATTAAAAAATGTGACTTTATCATTATTTAGAGAATTATATTGTGGAAGAATATCCATATGAAGTGATAAACTATTAAAATCATAAAAAAAAGTATTTTAGGATATTCTATTTTATTATTTTTTTCAAGTATCTACTTGAAACAGAATTGAAGCGCTTAATTTTCTTGCTTAATATATACCTATAATCTATCAGTAAAATTTGCGGCGCATCAAAATTTGTGCTATTAAACCATCCAAATGAAATTATAATTTTTACCATCGATGTCCGCCCAAGCGGCTCAAGTCGTTTTGATAAGTCTCCATTTCTACAAATGAAATGTACGATGCACGTTCAAGTTTAAATATAATTTGGTTCTGAAATTCTTCACTAAAAAATGAAATGCTCTTATAAACTGCTAGATGACAAAATGTTTCCATTGTGCTCGAAATAACAGTAATATAAAAAAATATATTGCATTATACAACCATTTTGTGAGACCTTCATAGTGCCACTTCAATCCCATTTTATAGATGTGACTACATGACACACTATTAAATCTTTTTATAGTAGCTGTATAAATTATTATAAAACAGTCGATTAAGAGTTGTATAAATGTGTATTAAACAGTCATATAAGAGTTGTATAAACTTTTAATAGAACTGTTATACAACCAAACAGTTGTATAAAAATGGGCCCTTTTTAGTTGTATAAGGATAATTTAATTGTTTTGTAGACCGTTATAAGAATTTTAGTATCCTATAAGACATATCTTGTAGCTGTTTATACAAACCTTATAGAATTTAAATTGCTACTTGGGTATCCATTTGAAGTTGACTAAACAACGTTGCCATCTATCCCAACTACGAGGATGATGGTGGGAGTGCTGACCGGACATTGTAGGCTGGGGAAACATATGCATACAATTGGCCTAGCAGATGACAGCCTATGCAGGTTCTTCCAGGAAGAAGACGAAACCGCGGAGCACATACTATGTGAGTGCGAAGGCCTAGCAAGGGTGCGGTTCCACTTACTCGGAGAAGTGAAACCGAGGGCAGAGAGCTACGCAAGGGAGGCGGTATCCAGTCTATAGGTCTAAATATGAGGAGGACCACAATAGATCTGCAGTGGGATAGGACAAAGAGCCACTCCAATTCTAATCTAATTTAATATATCCCCAAACTAGTTTATGATAAGTGTATCAACGAAATTTTGTGAAAAAAATAAGTTGCCCAAGGTTCGGAGGAAGTCTGTCTGACATTTTTTGCAATATGTTAAAAATCTGATGCATATGATTGTAACGCCACTGGTATAAGTAAGAAGAGAACGTAAAGAAGAATCTTGTAGTTTTCGTCCGAATAAAAAGTTTCCTGGCGACAAGCGTCTGTCTCTGGCTGAAGGAGAGAAATGACTCGCGGAGTTGCCAGAGCGAGGATTAGTAATTTATTAAATATGTGACAGACCTGTGATGTGGGTTGCTTGTGCTTGGAGAGTTGGATTTTTGGAATTTATATTTCATGCGGATATACTTATAGTAGGTTTATATGCGAGTACACACTGAGTTTCTTTCTATTTTTTCAACTTTTTTTTAATGCGCATTTAAAAATACAAATATAATACATCTATACTACATCTATATAATTGGTCAGTTTCTGGTGGCTTTGGGAATCATTTCCAACTCGAACAACTCTCGAAAGTCTTCATCACCTCTTCATCTATATAATGGGTCAGCTTATGGTGCCTCTGGGAATCATTTCCAGCTCGACAACTCTCGAAAAAGTCTTCATCATCTATGAGGTAAATCAGCTCTTGCTTGTTCCAATTCCAACAGCTATTATAGTTTGCAAGTGCCAGTGAAATATTGACAAATTGAACTAACATCGATACACTTCATAGAGAAAACATTTCTTGAAGCAAACATTGGTTCCAGATATTCGGATGTACCCTTTAGTCGAAAGAGTGTGTTAAACCATAGTACATATTGTGGGGTATTTTGGCGTGAAAATATTTTAAAATAAGGATAACGGGTCACTATTGCATTTTTAAATGGAGGTATATATTTATTTCTTCGCCAGAAACAATGTACAGTTCGACAGTGTCATCGAATGGTGGTGCATGCTATCAACACAAGTATAGAGAAAAAAAATAACGTGCGCCAGGCTTTCGACCTAGTTTCCAATGTTAACGACGAATTTTTCTATGTCAAATTCCTACCAGCATTCCATAACATTCATATCAGGATCCCATTCCATAGTAACCAATATGATTTCGAAGGTTCGCCTTTTTTTTTCTAAGGAGCCGTCCCTTCGCCGGTACCACCTCAGCCTTCTGGGCTTATTGTGGATACTCCTAGTGTTTTGACTACAACCTATTCAGCCATTCCGTTCCCTGTATTAGCTCATACAGGTTCTTTGCTGGTTGGTTGTAGAAGTCTTCTGGAGTCATTTGGGGTCTGCCATACAGTTTCTGCCTTCTGTGGTCCAGCGACTCACAGTTGCATAGTATATGCAGAGCTGTTTCGGTATCCTTTTTGCATCTCCTGCATGTAAGGTCTCCGTTGTACAGCCCTATTTTGTTTAGGTGCTCCTTTGTGGGAAAGTGTCCCGTAAGTAGCCCCGTTATGGTGCGTAGTTTGTTCCTGCTCATTGAGAGCAGTTCTATCGCTACTTTTTCTGATGGTTCTTTTATGAATTTCTTCCCATGTATTTGCCTGGTCGTATTCTTCCAGTGTTTATTGTGTTGTTCTTTCAACCACCCTTTTAACCATGACCTCGTTAAGCATCTGGGGATGCCCACAGCAGGTTCGGGTCCGTTCATCAGAGTTGACGATCCTACTCTCGCGAGTTCGTCAGCTTTTTCATTGCCTGCGAATCCTGCGATTCCTTTATGACCTGGGACCCACTCCAGTATTACACTGTTCCGAGTCGGCAGTCTTCTAAGTTCTTCGCCGCATTCCCATACTAGCCGAGATGTCACCCTATAGCTCTGAAGTGCTTTAAGGGTGGCTTGACTGTCACTGTTCGCCTTTAGTCTATAGGTTCAAGCAAAGCCGTCGTGCTGGGAGGTGGAAATGTCACTTTTATATTTGGATTCATTGTTTCAAGTTCACGCGTATGACCTGGTGCATTGTTCAAGACCAGAACTGCTTTAAAGTCTAAATTTTTTCAACTTTAGAACTAAAAATATATTGAACCCAGTCACAAAAAATAGCGGTTGTAGTCCAAGCTTTCTTATTATCACGCCAAAACACTAGCAGGTCCTCCTTGTTTTGATTTTTTACAGCACGAGGATTTAACAGTCTATTTTACATTTTTAGTTCATTTGACGACGCGTTTACAAAGGATATTATACCGATTAGATATAGTCCAGTAAATGAAAGCGAAAAATACCGTCAACATGGGCATCTGGTCCAGCAAGAAGATTTTTTTTTAATTTGCAGGTGATAGTAGGTACATTTAACCCCCAAAATGTCAGGTTCCTGAAATTTGTGGGAGGGTCGGAAAATGCTCTAGAGATCCTGAAAATCCGTTTTCCGCCGATATACTCCCGAACTACGATCCCTAGAGAATTTTTGTTCGGACAAAAAATGAAGAGCAGTTCATTACCTACAAAAGTTGTCCCCACAATTTTTTTCGTTACACCAATATTTTTTGCAAAAATGGTGGTTAAAAAGTTCGCAGTTTTCTGAAACTTAAAAACTAACGTTTCTAGTCCTCGGGTAACCGTTGTAACGTCTTCAGTCAGAGCTTGATCACAAATAAAACACACGGGCATACTAGAATCCTCTGCGACTTTCATTTTTCTACAGGAATGAACAATATTTATCAAATCATTAGATGTCATTTCACCCACAACAATATTAATGATCTTAATTAAAAAAATAAAACCTCACCGTGTGCTCCAAAAAAAAGAAGTTCAAGAATTTTCAATATTTCCCTGTGTTTTTTATTCAAAATTTATTATTTAATAATAACAATAAAATTAATAATGACTTGAATTTCACTTTTTACACTGGAATACTACTAATTTATTCTTTAAAAATCCCGAAAGAGATAGTGTTTACATGTAAAATTGTCAGTTGTTGACAAACAATGCAGCAGAAAGCATCCACGTGTACACGCACTATATCAGACGCCGTCGACCACACTATAGATGGGTGGCGTGGCGGCGTGCGAGAATAAAATGAGGCATCCATTACAACAAATTTAGAGACAAATTTCTTTTTAATGCATCAAATAAAATACTTGATACAAATATCAAAGGAAAGTTCAGAATGTGACCTTTCATCGGGTATGATGCTTGACCGGGAAGAATTTTACTGTAAAGAGAAAAAACTGCTCGAAAAAGAATATCTGTCTTCCCTCAGGAAACTGGAAATTTCCCCGATTTTAGTGAAAACCCAGGGGTCTGGACCAAAAAAATTATACCATATCGGCAAGAGGATATTCTAGCCTTTCTCCCAATATCAATTATAAGTGGGTTTGAGAGTTAATCATCGAGAAATTCCCGATAAACCAGAGCGCTCGGGAAAACTCCAGAAATCCACAAAAATCGCCTCTTGGAAAACACATTATTAAAAAAAATACGGGCGAATTATTGGTAGCATTGTTTCGGAATAAATAAAGTACCCACCAAAGAACCATTATCCAATAGGATTGGCTGAAATAACTCTTAATAAAAATAATATGAATAAATCCATGGAAGCATTAAAAAATCTTGCAAAGACGAATTTTGGCCTGGTTTTCCAATTAACCAGGAGCACAAATTGAGTGGATAAAAACACGCCTTAGTAGCCACAGATCCCTTCTTTCACCCGCACTTTGATTCATTAAAAAATATTGATTTTCAGGCGAGTTATTAAAAAATTAGTAATTTACTTGGGGACGTCAAGCCCTCAGAGCGTGCTCTCTATAAGCCGGCCTGGAGCTCAATTTTGGCCATTTATCTCGAAAACTATCTAATTTTTCGAAAAAATGCTAGGGATCATTTTTTTGGGTAAGGAACTGTTCTTTATTTTTCGTCTGAACAAAAATTCTCCAGTGGTCAAATATCGGCAGATATCGCGGGAAAACGGATTTTCTGGAATTTAAGAGCCATTTTCCCACCCTTCCACAATGGTCAGGTACCTGACATTTTGGGAATTTAATGTGCCTACCATAACCTGCAAATTAAAAAAAAATTGCTCTTGCTGGACCAGTTGCCCATGTTGACACCTTCGTTTACTGGACTAATATGCGAATGCGAATAAAGAAATCTTTAGCCGCGCGAATATAGTCGACATTTTTTTTATCCGCGAATAATCGCGAAGAGGAAGCTTATACTATACTTTGGAGCTTGAAAGTTTAAGCACACTGTGCTGTTGAAACGAAATAGCCCAGAAACGCATCTGCTGCTCATTAAAGAAGTCACTGAACACGGCGGCCTCGAATTGCGGACCGATTACCTGATTTTAATAATTCCGTACTCGAACTGCGGACCAAACCAAGAAGACCCCTCTTTTAAAAACCATGAATTGCGGACTAAGCCTTCCTCACAAATACGTACATCAAATTGCTATACACTCAAATCTATTACGGAAAATGAGGATGCAGCCTTCCTCACAAATACGTACATTAAACTACTACATACTCAAACCTATTACGTAAAACGAGGATGCAGCCTTCCTCACAAATACGTACATCAAACTACTACACACTCAAATCTATCATAGAAAACAAGGATGCAGCCCTTCTCTTTCGACTTGGTCCGCAATTCATGGGTCATTAAAAACACATGACAAATTTTGAAAATCATTTATGGTTTTTGGTCCGCAGTTCATGTACGCCCACTGAACACACTTCACACTCACAACACTAAGGTTAAACTTCATAATTGTGGTTGTTAGTGAGCGGAGGTCACGCCTCAGCTTGTTTAAATCGAACTTTAAAACACGCGCGTGTTTTAAA
>CAJUYH010002973.1:0-35873 GCA_910591685.1 Galerucella tenella
AACTTACTATGGATCTACATCAAGTAAAAGCCTCATCTATTCAATTTAATCACAGGTATCCCGAATTGCCTAATATTTCACAAAGTACTGTGTCTAAAATTCATGCACAATTCAGAGAACTTGGACATGTCAAACCATTGAAAAGAAAACCACACTTCGTTGAAGATGATGTGAAAGTGGATATTTTGTTGTGTCGAAGAGAATCCAACCAAGTACACGTCTAATTGCCCGTGAAAATAATATTAGTCATACAACTGTTCTAAGAGAAAAACTCCATCCCTACAAATTAACTTTTGTGCAGGAGTTAACAGAAGACGATCCAGATCGTAGGTTGGATTTCTGCGAAAGATTGATGAATAGGCTGAACAGAAATGAGAAAGCTCTTGGTACCATTCTTTTTTCTGACAAATCAACATTCACATTGAATGGAGAGGTAAACCGACAGAACTGTAGATATTGGTCAGCAGAGAATCCTAATTGGATGCGTGAGACACATACTCAGTACCCTCAAAAGTTGAACGTTTGGGCCGGTATCATAGGCGACCATTTATTGGTCCTATATTTATAGATGGCAATTTGACAGCTGAAAAATATTTGAATATGCTTAGAAATGAAGTTATTTCTGCGTTGGCAAACTTATATCCCATTGCAATAGATCCTAGCTTACACCCCATTATGCTTTACTGGTAAGAACTTATTTAGATGAAATCTTCCCCAATAAATGGATTGGACGAAGAGGTACTATTAAGTGGCCAGCTAGATTGCCAAACCTTACGCCGTTAGATTTTTTTCTGTGGGGTTACTTCAAGAACAAAGTATATGCAACACAACCAACTATCATTGTAGACCTCAAAGACAGGATAACTACAGAAATACGGAATATTTCACCTCAAACTTTAAAGAAAGTTAAGGAGGAGTTCTATAGGAGACTGTGCTATTGCCGACAACTAGGTGGATAACATTTTGAGCATTTATTTTAATGTATTAAAATCAAATACATCAGGTATTTTATGTATGTGTTTAATAACTGTAAAAATGAAAATTTCACCCTGTATAATTCATAATTGACCATACATTATTTAGTTTGTTGGAATCGGCGCAAATATACAGGGGGGTGTTGTTTCATTAAAAAAACAACACCGACTATGGCATACTTGCGTTAATCACCCTGTACATTTACATTTATGTTTACATAACGCACAAGTCAATTCAAAAATTGACGTGTCTCGGCATTTTTTATAATTTTCTAGAATAATGACATTAAGAATTTTATTCCATAAGTGGTTTCCACACTGTATATTAATGTGATTTAGGAGGTAGTTATATGTTTATGTTATGTTTCAATTGATATTTTGAACATTTTATTTGTGTGACAGAAGATAATAATATTTTCTCCTTTGCAAAGGGTTTTTTCTCAATCTCCTACCATCATTCCCTGTAGTATTATATACCTAATAAGATATTAGCAGCTGAACGATTTAGCACAATAATGTTATTTATCAGTCATATCATAAGACTTGATTTAAAAGACCAAAGAAACAAATATAAAGTGAAAAATCATTTGATGACAAATATTGTGAAATATTGAGCGTTTAGAAATTCAAAAAGCCCGCGTCTTCAATGATAGTTCATACCTGTAGCCAAGGTGGGCGCTAGTGATAACTCAATGCTCCAGAACGCTACACGCCTAACAGCTCTTTTATTATTCATTTCTCCATGGTCATGTCTCAACTATTTTTATTAGGGTAGAGTTGGGTATATCGTACCAGGTTTCTTTACATCATCAAAAATGTTCAAATATCGAGAAAATAGAGTAGATTAAAATCAGGATAGCTTTTTTGGTACATTGTCCAATAAAAAGCATACAGTTGGCAATATGTTTCGCTTTTTCATAATAATTATTAACTCTTTTCTAGAAGCATGGATTAGTAAGATTTATCAAACTGGTACGTAATTGTACCCTTGGGTTGGAAAATCGTACTTAGCACACACGGGGTAATTCTAGAGCTTCAAGGTAATTGGAATGTGTGGTGTTCATCTAGAAGGAGTAGCACTTTTTTGTTAGATGTAGGTTTCACAACAGAAATGAAATGCTGAAGCCATGTTACGAAAAGCTCACTATTAATGTATCCTGTGTCTGAAATTGTTACTACTGCACCAACTTCCAGACTTTGGCAATCCCTCTTTCTTTAAAAATTATTACATTATCACTGGAGAAACGTATTGCCTCGATGCACTGACATCGACTTAGTTTTTTCCTTTCTTTACCCATATTTTTTTATTCTTCTTTTGGATCGTAGAAAATCCAGATTTGTCCATGTTGAATATTCGTGTGGCAATGAATTGGTAATCATCTACAATTTTATCCAAAAAATCAAAATATTTGTGAACGCTTTCTTTATTAAAGCTTCGGCCATTGAAGTCGATTCAGGTTGTCCATGGGTGGGTCTAGGGATGAAGCTTGATGGAAGCATAGTACCAAAATTCACCGGCCATTAAAATTGTGTTGCAGATTGTTTCTGTTTCTACCCTGATTGGGTAGCCAAATATCTGACACCTGTAATGGTTATCCCAAAACATATGTTCTTCTGTCCTTGAATATGTGAAACAAATCCTTCCTCAACTTCGGATGGAAAAACTGTTAATATTACAACCCTCAAGTTCCAGTCAATACGATATGGTTTCAGCAGGATAAAGTACCACCACATTATCAACGCAATATCTGGCAGTACCACGATGCAATATTTCCCAATCAGAGGATAGGGAGGCGTGGATCAATAGAATCATTAGATTTCTTTTTATGGAAATGTGTGTAGTGCATTCTGTACAAAAGTGAGACTTTTGATTTAAATGACTTAAAAAGACGAATAACTTGCGATTAGGTCGATCACACCTGATATGTTAAATGATAGTTTTATTTGAGATTCAGATAATGCCAAGACGTTCGCGATGAACATTTAGAACAACTACTTCATTGACATTCCCAGTTATTTTTTGTGTTGTACATTTTATTACATTTTGCATTACATTTTAGTTTTTGATTGTATTGTAGGGTAAATTGGGTAACCACATGATTTTATTTTATTCTATTATAATTGTTGCAATAGAATTGAAAACGGTAACATTTTTGAATGAAGAATTAAAAGACCTTTCAAACGAAATATTACAATACAATTCATCCAATTTATAAATTGGAGGATCAAAAATTCGTCCCTCTTTATTTGACTTTTGACATGTATTTTCATGAAAGGGACGCTTTCATGCTTATGTGGTGTGGATAGTTTCCATTGAAATGCTCTGTATATACAACGAATTTAGAACCTAGTTAGTTAAAACTATGTCTTTATATGCCATATTAAACCTATTAAAATGTCTTCTTATTTTATTCAGAAATAAAAAACTAGATTCCTAATTATTTTAATAAAAGCGCACAAGAGCGAATTTAAACTTTGAACTGAAAGAAATGTAGTGGTTTTGTGGTTTCTCCTTTGTGCAGCTACAGGCGACAGGATTTAACTCTAAAACGTATAGGCGCCACCATGTACTGAATTGTTTTCGAAATTAATTTTGGTTTTGGCCTTTCCAAGTTCATATATCATAAACTCTACTTAAACTTATACATTCACAATTAATATCAAAAGTGGTAGTTTATATAACCATCTGCAAATTGAAAAGTTGGTGTGTCGAGAGGAGTTTGGAGTTGCGAATAGTTTAATTCGTATTTCGAACTTTCATTCGATGTAGCTGAGAATAATTTTTTCTCGCACTTTTTGGAACAGTTGAGTGTTGAGAAAAAAATACTTCACTCGTTACTTGCTAATATTTGTTGAATGGAATAAATACACGTTTTCAATATAGAAAATGGTTCTTCCATTCGGAAAATTCAAATACTGGTACTATTCCTTATGGCAAATCTAACAGAAATAATTTCTACAAAACCAAAGTATTGGTCTAAGAAGAACTTAATTTTGGATAATCACATTGAAAAAAACGGGAGACATCCTGGATTCCATTTAATGTGTTAACTTAAGGCGGGATGAAATATATTATATTTTGAACTAAATTATTTGTATTACATTTTAGTTATTTCGAACCCATATGATAATCCTCATTGTGGCCTTTCAAATAATGGAAATTGCAAATAAGATCTGTTCGTTCCTTTCCTGGATACAGAATTGTATCCGACACAAAGAAAACGACAAATAATTAAGTGTACTTTTCGCATCACTCACTAGCACTGTGATGAACTTTTGTACATAATAAGTACGCCAGTTTATTGTATTTCCTCCAATTCCAAAGATATGTTTGAAGGTTTGTGTATTTTAAGAATTAGGGAGATGGTTTGTGATAATGATTTTGAGCTTTGGTGCTGTTTGCTGTTTACTAATAAACTATTTTGAGTTTGAGCTGAAATACTTCAGAATAATTTTAACAACTATGTGGAAATTGGAATGTCTGAAAGAAATGGCTTCAGGAAATTTTGTGAAGATATAAACACAACTGCTTCGGCAAGACTTTACAAAGTTTTGCGAAAAAGTAGGGTCGGCACAGATATAGCGATGAGGAAGCCAGGCAATGAATATACCGAAAATGATAAGAAAAGAGTGCGACTCTTACTAGAAACTCATTTTCCTGGGAGTAGCTCAAATAGGGGAGATAATGACCTTCGAGAGGAAGTACTACAATGGCTAAGCAGATTTGTAGTACTGCTCACCACGAGAGTAGCAGAGTCGAGGACGAGGATGTCCACAGGGAGGAGTAGCACCCTCATTAATGTGGAGCCTAACGGTTGACGAACTCCTTTGTGGCTAACTGACCTCAGAATTTCCTGCCAAGAATATGCCGATGATATTGTGATTACAGCCAGGGGAACATTCGAAAACACCAAGGGTCTGAACTATACCAATAGCTGGTGTAGGCGAGTGGGACTCACCAAAACCATCTTAATAGCCTTCACTAAAAAAAGAAAACTCAACCTCTGAACCACTAAACTTGAGGGAGCGAGGTTGAATGAAGACGAAGAAATTAATTATCTAGGTTTCAATAGACTCTTGTGGGGCAATCAGGAAAAGATTATATGCAAAGCAAAAATGGCTCTTATAGTGTGCAGGAGTATTAGAAATAGCCTATTGGCGATGAGAGAAAAGCTCTCCAAAATTCAAATATCTACCATATATATTCCGCAATTTTCCTAGCTTCAAAAATTATGATATTATTCAAGGCATGCAGAAATGAATTCACATTTTCAAGGTAGGAGATATTCCGTTTCATTGTTGTGTAATCGGACAATCAAACAATACCTATGCGGAAAATAGTTTCCTTTTCATATGAGTATTACAAATAGTACAATCCAGTTCGGGGTCAATAATGTATGCAATACATCTAAATTTAATTTAAAAATGGTTAGACATACGTCATTGAGTGAAAGTACATCTAACCTGGATGGGTAATTTTAAATGCAGGTGCGTGTTTGGAAAGGAAAAGGAAAAAAAGTATATAAATACATGAGAGAATAACTTTGAACTCTTTCTAATATATCCATGTATGTATGTACAATGTAATTGTATGTAAGTTAGGTTTTCCTATTTTGAATAAAGCTATCTATACCTATCTGTATATTATTATTTAGTTTGTGACTTTAACTGAATATATTTTTACGGCTTTTAAGACACTATGGTAATGTGCTTTGTGCCAGGTTGCAAGCATTACAGTGCAAATTTTTCCGGTTTCCAACAAACCAGGCTGAAAGAAACAAATGGATTTCTCTTATAAGGTGGAGAAAGAGTAATTAATATCATTTAAAAAAAATGTTTTATTGAAATATTTTATTTACTGACAGGCGAAAAGATAAACAACCCACTCAGTTTGCGAGAGTTTGTGATTGCTATTTTGTGGACAAAGAAAGCTTTAAGACATGTTTTGAAGCCATCTGAAGATAATAGAATATAGAAATTAAGAAAACAGAATACAGTTTATATGGTTTGTAATAAAATAAAATAGCCAACATAACCTCAAAAAGTTTTCAACTTAATTTAGTAATTAAATTAACTCACATTGGCAAAAACCTATACAAAAACACTTAAAAAGCACGCTCCTCTAACACAATATAGAAACTAGATGTCTTATTTTGCCTTTATAACGTTGAAAACACTAACTAAAAAATTCCTTATGGGACTTTTACATAGAAAGAGAGTTTGTTTGGAACCAGTCCAGGATCCGCCCACAGTTGTGACGTAAGCCCTTAGGCTGTCTATTAACTCTTTTAATATATTTTGAATCTTTACAATTCTTGGAGCAGAAGCTTCCTCCAAATGTTTTGCAGCATAATAAATATATTAATGAGGATTTCCCGCAAAAGCGAACATGACATCCCGCTAGTGATTGTCATATATATGGTGATATGCCCCACAAAATGAAACACGGCCCCGAAAGATAAACACGGACACGGACACGGACAAACAAAAGAATAGGGTTCTGAAAACAAAACGTTCCAGCACAAACAAAGGTAGGAGGAAATTTTCTACTATTAAAAAAACCGGTTGAGAAACGACCGATCTCATGGCTTATCACCACATGGCACACCACACAAGTAGCCAAACCAGAAAGCACCGTCACCGAAAACTCCCCAAAAGGGGTTAAGAAATCTTTCGAAGCACTTCCCCAGGAGTCATCATATATTGACGGAAAGAGTAAGAGTAAGGGAGAAAAAAGGCATCCTGACAAAAAAGAGACCAGAAAATCAGGGTAGTCACTACGAGGATACACCACAGGACAGTACGGGGTACAGGGATACAATGGTACTGTCTTCTCATCACGTATCCTATAAAACTTATGTAAAGAAAGTAGAGACAATATGCCGAAACTAGTTCATTGTCTGATTCAGAGTCCACCCAACACCTTTTGAAAAGATCAAAAATCGTAATTTCAAAGTACACAAATGCCAAAAACTGTATGTAAAGTCTCAAGAGTAGCCAAACAGCGTCTAATAAATTAATCTAACCACCTTCAAACTTATCGATAAAAAGTGGTACCGAAAACAAATCGATATATACCTCAGAAAACTGCACAAAAGCCAAATATAGCTGAATAGCAAGAAAAGTGCACCGAAAACTTGGTAATCATAATGAATCCGCTTGAAAAGCGAGAAACACATATCGATAGCACTACAGCCCAGTCAAAAGATAGATGTTTTCAAAAAGTTGTACAGAGAATACTTGTGCTGAGAATATACAGTCGTTAACAGGAGGCTTCGGAGGGAATGTAACGGCGATGGTAGAGGAGTCAGTTTCATAACCATCCTCACCTGAAGGGCCAATTAATATATAAATAACGCAGGCAGAAGCACATGCATCAGGCAAATCTGCAAATCTCCAAATTGGAGTGACGATGTTTAATAGGAACTTCAAATTAAACAGTGGTAAAGCCCTCACCTTTCAAGAAAAGTGTATGAAAACCCTGACGCCATCGAAGTAGATACAAGTCAACCTAAGAATGCAACAATGGATACGGACGATTTCCTCATCCCAAAGAAAACAACCTAATACAGGTAATTAATTACAAAAGTAGTCGAAGATGACTCACTGCCAGTTGACACTAAATACTTTTACGAGTCCCTCTCGGAAGAGGAGAGTGAGGAGGTAATAATCCTGACTAATACCGGAAAATGATAAACGAGTCGCTCCGAAGCCTTCAACAATAACCAAAACTGCCGTTAAACCTTCAGCAAAAGAGAGGACAACAAAATGTGTCCTCCCGTAGACTGATGCGTGGTAGACTACAGTTCCTCAAACAAGATGTAAAGGGAAAGTTTGAAATGAAGTATAATATCAAATATTTTGTTATATTTACACAAGAATAATCAGACCACGAATCACTAAAATCCAAACTCGTGAAAGAAAAACTTCCCTTTCATTCTTACACAAGAGAAGAGTATGAATCACACGCATTCGTTCTTTGTGGCCTGGCTGGGGATATTGAACCGCTGAAATAAAAGAAGACTTGGACATCATGATCGCTTTATTGAGTTGTGAACCACTATTACCCTAGACTACCTGAATAAACATGTTAGGGTGGTAGAAAAAAGTATCTAGATGGAAGAAGAGAGAAATCCAGACAAACTGGAAGGAAATACATCGAAGATCCTCCTCCAAAACATAACCCTTGGACGGAGAGAAAGAAGGACTACATCGACATAAACAGTAGAGACAGATAGGAGTTTCCTGAACTTTCCATTCCTGCTCGAAATCGGGAGCCTAGAATACACAATCCTCCCAACTAGAACAAAACATCCAAAAAGATGATATGAGTAAAATGCTAAATTCAAATAGCATCTTTGCCTAGCTGAACGAGTTGATTAACTTGGATGAACTAACGAGGGCGGTTTCTGATCTATGCGAAGAAATGCTAAGAACATTGATAAGTTCAATTTCTAAAGCAATGTGGGATACAGATACACATAAAAAAAGCAAATCAAATATTATTTATGTGAATATTAGGGGCATAAGATCTAAAGTTGATTGTATTCCGCATTTCTTGGGAGAATTTAATCCTGATTCCCTTATATAAGAGAAACCTTTCTTAGAAAGGGAGATTCAATAAAAATTAGTAATTCACACTATTGAATACATGAAGATGATATAATAACACGTGAGGGTGGGATTTGGGTTATTATAAAAAAATATAGAGTACAAAATCTTAGTACTTCAAATGAAGATATCCCAATCTTGATAAACAACAAAATTTTAATTATCGGTGCCTATAACTCTCCGTTGAATACAATCACCAATCAGGATTTGGAAAACATTTTCCATCAATACAATCAGGTGCTGGTGATATGCAACTTCCTGAATAGGACCGGTTCTGCGACAAACCAAATACGAATGGGAGAGTTCTTCGAACATTTTGCGAAAATACAGATTGCAATGTCTTCTATACCTTGAATTTCACATTTTATCCTTTTACGGGAGAAAAATCAAGTACCTACATTAGACATTGCCAACGGTGGAAACATTAACGGAATTAAAAGACTAAGGACACTTTCCGCTCTGACATCGGACTACAACTAATTCTTGAAATACTACACAAGGGTTGTGTTACAAACAGGATGTTTTACGACTTTAGAACAACAAACTGGGCGTGTTTTACAGGGTTACTTAACAATAACATACAAGTAATAGATTACGACTAACGATAAACCCGATAAAATCATTATTAATTTACAAGAAAACATGATTCCTGCACATGACGAGACTACAAAAAAGGTGAAAATTCATGGAAAAACTGACAAACTTCCTGACGTAATAGTAGACAAGATCAGGCGTTAAGATAAAGCAGGGAAAGACTGACAGAGAACGAGATAAACATGCCACAAAGACTATATAATTTAAATACAGAAAGAAATTAACACGTACAGCACACAACAAAGAAATGAAGAATGAAACAATTACCTGGAAAACCTGAACCAAAGGGATGGTAACCTATGGAGTATAATAAAAAAAACTGACAAATAAACAGAAAATTACGATAACAAACCCAAATGAAATAGCACGAATGTTCGGAGAACACTTTCAGAAAAATTTCATAAACGGCTTACCGTCTAACGAAGTGCATAAGGGAGTTTGAGGAATTGGGATGACTAAAACACAACCTTCCTAACAAATGTGGCACGTCAAACAGGGAAATTCACAAAATTATAGGAAATCTCCAACTCAAGACGGCACTCGACAGGGAAGGATTCGCAGCATCCTCCTGGAAATTTGCCACCAAACAAATATCCTTGCACAACTGGCATATTGAAGCTCAAGTTACAAAAGCTATAGAGGCTCTTCGGTCTATCTGTAGAAAATAAATTATAACTATACAGTGCTATTCAAGAGTCCCCTCCCCCCACGTAAAATTATTATTTCACATTTGAATATTGAAGATGTTTTAGTCCGCCTCTGGTTAGTAAAGTTGTCAAAAAAATTATTATTGTTTAACGAGACGTTTAAGAGTTTACATAGGCAAAATGGTACGTACTCAAGCCGACAAAGTAGCAGCTATCTTAATAATTGGTGGAAGAATCTCCATGAAGCGGAACGTTTATTTAATGAGAGATACCCAGATCGCCCTATCTCGAGATCTTTTTGAGAGAGCTTCTTCACAAGTTTGAAGCAACAGATAGTGTTCAAAATGCCAAACGATCTGGTCGACCAACATTTAGTGATGATAAAAAAATTGATATAGCTGCTGAAATGGTAGTTAACCCTACTTTCTCTTCAACTAAAGTTGCGTCTATCTGTGAAGTAAGTAAAAGTACAGTACAGAGTGTTGGCTGAAAATAAATTCCATCCATACAAGTTAAAAATGGTACACCTTCTTTCGGATGACGACCCCAACAGAAGACTCGAATTCTGTGAATGTATGACAAATAAAATTAGTCAAAACCCACATTACACAAAAACAATTTGTTTTAGTGACGAAAGTACTTTTTGCCCCAATGGAAATGTGAATACACAAAATGTAAGGTATTGGAGTGACACGAATCCCCACACCTTTCGTGAACAACATACCCAATTTCCAGAAAAACTCAATGTTTGGGCAGGTATTTTGGGAAACCACATAATTGGTCCTGTCTTACTAAATTCAAATTTAAACAGTGAAGTGTATCTGTAGATGTTACAAAATGCAATTGAGCCGTTAATTCTTGAAATTCTGGAAGATAATCCAGATGAATTCGGCCATCTGAAAATAACATTTCAACAAGATGGTGCTGTTTGGGCACTATTAATCTGGACAGCTGTATACTCTGGTCCACTATGTTCGGAGCGATGGATCTACATGCCGGCGAGGGGAGGCTTTTTGTCGGTCTACGAGTGAGCATCGAACACGTGTGAAAATAAGACACAGTTTTGCTTATATTCAAAAAACATTATCATTTTTACCGTTACAGTTATAACATCGTTTGTTTATCAGTATCAAAATAAATTTAGTTTAAACGAAACGTAACAATTTAATACACCAAACTCATCGTACAACATGGTCCTTCGTAGTCAAATCATGAATAAAAAGACCTTTGGAGAAAACAAATAATCGTAATTGTCAATCGTTCTAAATACTTGTGCATGTGCTAACAGTGTGTTTCATCGTTATCGGTAAGTCTGTTCCATTTATCACATCCCAGTCGTTCCTACCATCACATACTGTAGTTCATTTGATAGTTATATCGTTTATTTAATTCATATAGGCTTTTCAAAATCGTTTGTTTGATTGACTTCACCTTTCAAGCCTCTCATTTGATTTATATTGACTTTTCAAATAACTTCTTTTATTTTATCGGCCTTTCAATAACAAAAGCATGGCTGAAACGGCCGCAGAACAAATAAAAAAGCTTAAACTAGAACGTGGACAATGCAAAGGTAAATTAACTCGATTTGAATCATTTCTAGACTCATTCACACTTGATAAATTATCTCAGTTGGAATCTAGATTGGACGATTTAATACCATTTTTAGAGCAGTTTAGTAATATTCCATTTAACATCGAATATTTAAATTCAGATGAAAGAGAAAGTAACAATCAAAAGGAATTTGAGGATAAATATTATGATCTTGTAGGCGTGGCTAAGCAGAAAATTCGCGACTTACTTAAAACAACCGTTTATTACAACACCAACGAACACTGTTAACGCTAATAACAGTAATAGCTTGACAAATACAGATATACAATCAAAACCCAATGTTAAACTTCCTACTGTGCAACTGCCTGTATTTGATGGCACTTATGAACATTGGGAATATTTTAGGGATATGTTTACAGCATTGGTACACGATGATACCTCAATAGATAATGTTCGTAAATTTTATTACTTATCTAGTGCTTTATCGGGGGCTGCTGCGAAAGCGATCAAATCTATTCCTATCACTAACGATAATTACACAGTGGCGTGGCAGATCCTGAAAGATAGATTTGAAGATAAAGGAATAATAATCAGAAACCATATGAAAGCGATAGTGGAAATGAAGCATGTTTCGGGAGATATTAAAGTTACTTTACGTGAATTTAGAGATGATTTACAGATTCATCTCAGATCGCTTGAGTCTCTAGGTGAACCGGTGGAACACTGGAGAAGTATTTTAAATTATATTATTTGGAAAAAATTGGATTTAGATACTCAAAATTATTGGGAGGAGTACTTAATCACTGAAAAATTAAAACAACCCAAATTCACAATAATCTTAGAGTTTCTTGTAGAACGATGCAAATTTTTAGAGAAAAGAGATAAAACTGATAACGAAAAAAACCGCGGTTTTAACCAACATAAATCATTTGAAAATCGTAATAAATTTCAAAATTATCATCAGCATAGAAAGCAAGCGGTTAGTCATTTTGTAACAAATCGCGCGCATGCTTGTGGTTTTTGCAAGGGTGAACACCAAATATACTTTTGAGAGAATTTAAAGAAATTACCGTCGACGGCACGGGTAAATGAAATAAAAAAATTAATGTTATGCACAAATTGCCTACGTAGCAATCACTTTATCAAAGAATGCAACGCACAAGGGTGTAAAAAATGCGGGAAAAAACATAACACCTTACTACATATAGAAAACGATTTAAGAACATCTTTTGAAGAACCTCAAAATTCACTTACAAACCCGGGCGCTTCAACGTCAAAGGCGAACATTTCAAATTTTGTAACAAGCGAAATCGAACCAAATGGATTAACAGAATCACAGGCGAATTTGACACATGTTTGTCGCAGACAGGAGCAGCAAATAATATTGTCGACCGCCTTAATTTCAATATTCGACGCTCATGGAAATCCACACACTTGTCGCGCTTTGTTGGACTCGGGCTCGCAGCCGAATTTTATAACAAAATCACTTTGTGACAAACTAAAGTTAAAAACAAATAAAACAAATATACCCATAATTGGTGTAGGGAAATCAACCACAAGCGTAGTAGAACGGGTTAATACTAAAATAAAATCATTACAAGAAGACTTCAAAGTAAACCTATCATTCTTAATTATAGAAAAAATAACTGAAAATTTACCAACTTGCACGTTTGATAAATTGTCTTTGAAATTACCAAGTGACATGCTACTGGCAGATATAAATTTTAACGAAAATGGAAAAATTGACTTACTATTAGGCGCAGAATTATTTTACGATTTACTGAAAGCGGATCGATTTAAGTTAGGATTAGGGTTGCCTACCTTACAATCAACCGTTTTTGGGTGGATTGTATTAGGTCCTATCTCAAAAACAAGTAATCATAATTTAAACAAAGCTTTCTGTAACTTAGCAAGAAATAATGATTTAAATTTCAACTTGGAAAAATTTTGGGAAATCGAAGAAACTCAAAATAACGCGAAACTTTCAGTAGAAGACCAAATCTGCGAAAACAGCTATAAAAATACGACCGAGCGTGATAGCAACGGAAGATTTATCGTTGATTTGCCTATTAAAGAAAATAGCGGTACATTCAGGGAGTCAGTAACAAACGCGATTAAACAATTATACGCAATGGAACGGAAATTCGAAAAAAATGTCGAATTCAAACAAAAATATATCGAATTTATGCAAGAATACGTAACATTGGGACACATGTCCAAAATCAATCCATCAGAGTACTTCAAATGTAATTCAAACAGTTTTTATCTACCCCATCATGGTGTCCTTAACGAAGACAGCTTAACGACTAAATTGCGCGTAGTCTTTGACGGTTCCTGTAAGTCAGCTAGCGGATTATCGCTTAATGATATTTTATTGACCGGGCCGACTGTTCAGGAAGACCTGTTTAACATTCTGATTCGGTTCAGAAAGCATAATTTCGTAATTACGGCTGACATTGCCAAAATGTACCGACAGGTACTGGTAAACGAAAAACAGCGTGATTATCAACGAATCGTATGGCGCAATAATCCAGAGGAACCTGTAGTTCATTACCGGTTAAATACAGTGACATATGGCGTATGTTCATCAGCATTCTTGTCGACTCGATGTTTGGTCCAAATAGCGTTGGAAAATAAAGAAAGTCATCCTGAGGCTAGCAGGATAATACAAACGGATTTTTACGTTGACGACTTGTTAAGCGGCTCGGACACAATAGAAGGTGCTAGGGCACTAAAATCGAAACTTATTGAAATATTGGCCGGTTATGGATTCGAGTTGAGAAAATGGACAGCTAATGACATCAGCATCTTGCAAAAATCAAAATTTGATAAAACCGACAACTATCATATATTAGAAAGTGAAACAAAAAAACCCTAGGTCTCTGGTGGCAAGCAAAATCTGACTTATTCAAATACAAAATCGATATTTCAAATAATTCTAGCGACGCTGTCACTAAAAGACAAATACTGTCATCTATCTCGAGATTATTTGATCCCTTAGGAATTTTGGCGCCAGTAATAGTGCAAGCAAAGATATTGTTACAGCGATTGTGGCAGTATAAAATAGGTTGGGACGATCCATTACCTCAAGAAATAACAACCACTTGGTTAAGGTTTTCGAGGCAGTTACCGGAAATCGAAAATATCGCAATTCCAAGGCATGTTTTAAGCCATGAAGTTGTTCGAATGGAACTGCACGGATTTTGCGATTCTTCAGAAAGCGCCTACGGGGCTTGCATCTACATTTAATCACTAAATTCGCGTAATGAAACAAAAATACAACTGCTATGCTCTAAATCGCGGGTTGCGCCATTGAAATCGGTATCGCTACCTCGGTTGGAACTGTGCGGGGCTGTTCTCTTAGCCAATCTATATAAGAGAGTTCTTGAAGCGATACACTTAGAATTTAACGCGATGCATTTTTGGACCGACAGTAGTATTATTTTATCATGGTTGAGAGCGCCACCAACCACTTGGAAGGTATTTATCGCAAATAGAGTATCAGAGATACAATCGCTTACCGATGTAAGCCAATGGGCACATGTCTCATCTGCTGATAACCCAGCGGATTTGGTCACGCGAGGTGTCTCACCAGAAAATTTAGCTAACAACGAATTATGGTGGAGGGACCCACGCTGGCTCTCTCTAGATACTCAATTCTGGCCGAAATCTAAAATTGACGATACTCATAATATACCTGAAAAACGTAAAGCAAGGGCAATCACTTTACCTGCAGCTTTTAAGGATTTTTCTATTTTTGAAAAATATTCAAGCTTATATCGTCTAAAGCGTGTTGTTGCTTTATGCTTCCGATTTTGTAATAATTGTCGCTCGATAGCCGCAAATAGACGGTTTGGTTTGTTGTCGCTAAATGAACTAAATCTCGCTTTTAACGCTTTAATACGTTTAGCTCAAGCTGAAGCATTTGCAGATGAACTCCAAGCCTTTAGAAGGGGAGGAAACCTACCGCGTAGGTCGAGATTGCAGTCTCTAAACCCGTTTTTGGATCCAGAAGGATTGATACGCGTAGGGGGCCGTATTAATAAGGAAAATCTGACACCTGACCGCAAAAATCAAATCATTTTACCTCCGAAGCATCAACTTACCAAATTAATCATAATAGCTGAACATTATCGCCAGCTTCACGCCGGGAATCAGGCAATATTAAATTCACTGCGAGAGAAATGTTGGCCAATTGATGGCCGTACAACAATCAGAAATATTTTGGAAAAGTGTTTAGTATGCTTTCGCGTTAAACCTGTCAACATCGAGCGACTAATGGGAGACCTTCCACGCGATCCTGTTACTCCAAATCGACCCTTTTATGTTACTGGAGTAGACTTTGCCGGGCCCTTCCTCATCAAGGACGGGAAATTGAGAAACCGAGTTATTATTAAGGCTAATCTTTGTTTATTTATATGTTTTACCACCAAGGCAGTCCACCTGGAGACTGTAAGCGATCTGTCAAGTAACGCATTTTTATGCGCATTAAAACGATTCATTTCAAGGACGGGTATTTGTAAAACCATTTTTTCCGATAACGGATCAAATTTCGTTGGGGCTAACAATTTGATAAAAGATAGTAAATTCGAAAATTTTCTGCTTGAAACCCACATTGAATGGAAATTCATACCACCCTACTCTCCTCATCAAGGAGGTTTATGGGAAGCGGCGATAAAAATAGCGAAATATCATTTGAAAAGAGTGATGGGTGAAACTCATTTAACTTTCGAGGACTTAGCTACATTGTTTTGTCAGATTGAATCCATAATGAACTCTCGTCCTATCACTCCTTTATCACTAGATCCCAACGATCTTTCTGCTCTAACACCAGGGCATTTCCTAATTGGTACCCCCCTTTTAGCCCTACCTGAATCAGACTTGAACGAAATTCCTACAAATCGATTAAAGCACTATGAACGATTACAACAGATCATACAACATTTCTGGCGACGATGGTCCCGTGAGTATCTCCTAAGCCTGCAAACAAGAAGTAAATGGCAAGTCCAAGGAGGTAACCACTCAACGTAGGCGATCTAGTCATCCTAGTCGATGAGAAGACACCATCTCAATCCTGGCGACTAGGAAGAGTAACCGAGGTGCACCCTGGCAGCGATAACATCGTACGAGTGGCTTCAATCCAGACAGCGAATGGACATGCTAGACGTGCTGTCCAGAAGCTATGCAAATTACCATTAGATGACTCACCCTATTGAAAACCACAGTTTGTCAAGGTCGGCGGTATGTTTGGGCACTATTAATCTGGACAGCTGTATACTCTGGTCCACTGTTCGGAGCGATGGATCTACATGCCGGCGAGGGGAGGCTTTTTGTCGGTCTACGAGTGAGCATCGAACACGTGTGAAAATAAGACACAGTTTTGCTTGTATTCAAAAAACATTATCATTTTTACCGTTACAGTTATAACATCGTTTGTTTATCAGTATCAAAATAAATTTAGTTTAAACGAAACGTAACAATTTAATACACCAAACTCATCGTACAACAGGTGCTCCTGCACATTATTATAATACAGTAAGACGTTACCTGGATGAAGAATATCGAGGTAGATCGATCGGCCGGCGAGGTCCTATAGAATGGACACCTCGGTCACCAGAGAATTATTGAAGAATGCAATGAAATTTCAGCTGACACATTCGAACGTGTACGACAAGAGTTTACTAAGAGGATGTATTACTGTCAGGAAGTAGACGGAGCACATTTCGAACACTTGCTATAAGAATCCATTGTTGATATTTGATTAACTAAATTTAAAAAAATAATTTCAATAATGTTGGTATTTATTTAATTTTTCCGTCAAAATTAGTTTAAACTCAAACAAAATTAATATGGCTATGTAGCCAATGTCAATGCCTTTCAAACGAGATATCACTTGCCATAAGGTCCTATTTAAAATTATTGGCCAGAGTGGCACTATTACATCACTTGTTACCATTTGTAGAGAAGTTTACAACATTTTATTTTCACCCTCCAAATTTTATTAATGTAAGTGTAGCCGTTCAAAAGATACGAGGGGCGGAGCGGACTTTTTAATAGCACTGTATAGACAGATGATACGACTTCAAAGACATACAAGTTGTGCAAAATTAATGTAATGTATGCAATATGGAAAGGTCCAAGACACGATAGACTTCCAAAAACATGGTGGGTTACAAAAAACTTCTTATGATACAAAATTATATCACGAAAATACCAGTTCGTTATTACAAGTTCTGTCTCCCACCTAGTCTTAGGACCAAGATAAAAGACTCACGCGCAAGAAGCTAAAATATTATTATATTGTATTATGTATAATTATTATTAGAACATCAATAAAATGAAATCTATGGAATTAATGAAGGTGGATGGAGAGAGAGAGTATGTGAATGTGAATAAGAATGAGATAATGAGTTGACTGTATATATTAAATATTTTTACACTTTATTGATTTTAAAAACATTTTGATCGGGGATTTAAGCCTTCAAATGTGATTTTTTTTTTCCGCAAGCTTTTCAGAGATAGAACATCACAAACTCTGAGGGAATGCAAATTCGGTCGGATCGATTGCAGATCATAAAATAAAGATTATATCACAAAATGAATATTGACCGACATATGAACAATGAGAGTAGATTGCAAGTAGGATTCCAATTAGATGCCATTTTAATGTGATTCAAACTTTAGTGTAAAACCTTGAGAATAATTGGATATTATTTGAACGTAGCCACTTCAATACAAACCTTCATGATCTGGGGAATTTGAAAATACGGTATTAACACAACAGTTACATTCCAGGCCTTCGCAAATGCATCCTTGAGGCTGTACAAATCTTGACTCTTCTGTTGTTTTGATTGTGTTTTCTAGAATTGAACAAATCGGAATTTTACTTTTATATAGTAAATTGATTATATTTTAATGGCTTATGGTGTATGGAGTGATATTATAATGTGGGTATTGCTTGTAAAAATTAGTCTTATAAATCTTACAATTTGGTAAATATAATCTGTTCAGTGAGTGAGTTCCAACAAAATCTTATTTATTGTCAGGTTAACATAGTTACATAAAGCAGAATTGCAAATGATCCCATTAGAAAATTCCGCTTCAATTATACATTATATTTTTCTCTTATTGAGAGGATAGCATAAATAATTGTCGTTATTAAATAACCACCCATGCCTGTAATTGTAACATACACATATCAAAAATTGTAATAAAAAATATAACATGCGGCAGCAGAAAACTGTAACTCTTGTCCATTGAGTATATTTACTTTGTTTCAAATTATCAACAATCAACTCAAAAACAGTACCTACTTTCATACAAAATATTTGATTCGGGTTTTCAAAATATGAAAGTGTATCCGAAAAATGACAAATTGAAATTACATTATATAAAAAATATGGAGGGTTTTGAGATATTTTTTTATACTAGTTTGATGCAGATTTGATCTATGCATACAAATTTTGCCCTGATAACATCTATTCGTTTGAATAGTTCATGCCACAATAAACCAACTAACTGTTGCTTCAACCGAATGACCTCCATTTTAACATTTTATAATGTTAACTTCTTCTGAGTATGTTGATGGAGGCATTGTCTGAAGAAAGGATAAAGTGAAGATAAATTAAGTCACATGTACCTACATGGAATATATTTTTTCAAGCACAGTAACAGGTAATGCATTGACCCCTAAAATTCATAATTTCTATTTGCATAGTTATGTCAAAAAACTACCAAAAAGACCTAAAAATGGATCTAAACCTGAAAATGTTGACCTAGCGGAGGTAAGCAATCGATCCTTCGAAAAAACGGTACTTCACGCTACAAATGAATTGAGGGGAATCCTCACAAATTTGGTTAAATAGTTCAATTCCTAACGACTCAAATTGGACTCAGTATACATAGAAAAATTGGCGAGAAAAATCATTGAACACTTTTCAATTTGGCAGAGCTTAGTGAATAATAAACTGAATAGATCACAACCTCTTTATGAATTTTTATTTTTGCATCCAGCTCCAGCTAGAATAGATCAATTGGGACTAAATATCTCTGAAGTCGATAAAATCTGCGAACCGCAGTAGGAGCAGATGAAAACCGTTAATGAATTATCGTCTTGCTTACGTAACCAACATTTTTCAAGTGGGTCACTGCCACAGCCGAGTCAGAATAAAAATTGTGATTGTACAGAAGCGAATAAAATAATAATGAATATTCTTTAAACAAAATCAGTGGGTAAGTGCAATTCTTGTGGAAATTTTCATTACAATCAGAACAATGTCCCCATGAGCGTAAAGTATCTAATTTTTGTAAAACCTTGGAGGATATCGAATTGGCTTCTGAAAAAATTCATGACAAAAGCAACATGGACATTGAACATGTTTAAATTACTGAAGAGAGCACTTCAAAGAACGTTTACAGAGCGATTGAATTCCACAACCCTAATATTAATAATGCATTTATTGATCAAGGTAGTCATTTTTCAATTATGTAACAAAACTATTTTTAATTCACCTATAAAATAACTGGTTAAGGCACTGTTGAAACAAATGCTGCTAGACGGTTATTGTCTTGATAATATTAATGCACTTGGTTCCATGGGGGTCAATTCTAAGCTAGTATGGGATTGCATAGATTCCTTACACTAGAAGTGCCGAACTAACCTGCATACCTATTAGCGCTATTAGGGGTCATTTTGAACCCATCTTTTTTCCTCATATAAATATTGCAAAATCGGCAAAAACAAAAAAAATTAGACTTATTTTTCTTCTTTATCCCAATTAAAAGTTGTTCACTACATACTCATAAACTAGTTGGCACATTTGACACAAGTTACAATTTTAACAATGTTTCCAGAACAATCTCCGCACGAAAAGTTGAGAAACTTTTTACATTTGACGACAGTCTTGTTTCCTTTGCAGTGTCTTTTAATCTGATGGTGCGATGGTCCTAGTTCGGTGTCTTGGACAACATTTGAGGTATTTTTACTTCGATAATACGCTGTAAACAACAACTGAATCAATCAATCTAACGGAACGACTGTAGGCTGATATAGGCACGCCCCACTTGGCATGAACAAATCACGCATGCGACCACTGAGTGAAGGGAGTGATTTGAATATTGCCACCATAAAAAACGGTCATTTGTTCAGACACACATAGGTAATACTCATGTATGATATCAATTCAGACAAGCATTGCCATATTTTTTTTATATTCTAAAGACAGGGATCAATATGACCCCATGCGGCGCTAATAGATAAAAGTCATAATACATTAGGAATGATATGCAAAACAAGATTGAGCTAACTGGTGCGTGTTTATTACATTAAAACATTGAAAGTCAAAAATTCTTAGCCTTATAGTGCCGTTGGTTCAAAAGATCCAGAACATTTAATTTTTATAAGTGTCAAAATCACCCCTTCTGTATCTGTAAGAATTTGAAGAGTGGGTGACCCCCACAGCACTTAGGCCACAATTGGCCCATTGTGCATCCTTCTGAGGTTCAGACTTCCTTCTGGCTCGTCATCCAGCCTACTTGTTTGAAGTAGGCGATAACGTCGCCGGAAGTTAGCTCCCTCGTGCTGGCTTGTGTTAGCCTGTACTCGCCGAATACGGAAAACCTAAATTGAGAGAGTGTCGGACATTCACAAAGAATGTGTTCGACAGTCTCATCTTCCTGTTCACATCCTCTACAGAGTGAAGTGTCAGACAGACCCAGTCTGTAGAGGTGTTTTCGTAGGTGGCAGTGACCGGTCAGAATACCCGTGGCTGTCCGAAGGTTCTGTCTGTTCATAGTCACGTATTTTTTGGCTACTTTGCTGTCCGGATACTGCAGCAGTTCCTTGGCAAGCCTGCAACCTTCTGCATCGTCCCATCTACCCTTAAACTTATCAAGGGACTGTTCCTTTATTAGGTCAATCATAGTCGACGCCGACAGACCAATGAAAGTGCCAGGTCCCAAAATTACCCCTTTGGCGCTTCTAGTGTTAAAAGCACTTCGAAACCATTGCAAGGTGCAAGCGTGGGCGCGAGGGTCATAAGGGCAACGAATTGGTGGATGAGTCGGCCAGACAAAGCTCATCAACGCCATTCATTGAACCGGAACCCTTCTGCGGCGTCCCAAAGTCCTAATAAGACCTAATGAGCAAATATGGGAAAACTGTTATAGCCGTACTAGGTATGTTAACAGGCGCGCAAATCTTATGGGGTTGACAGGCGAAGCCATGTGCAGATTCTGTCAACTAGGGAGGAAACTGTAGATCACATCCTATGCCAGTGCGACTGCCTGGCGAATGTGCGGTGTCCAGTAACACCGAATAATTATTCGGTGCTAGTAATAAGCGATGATAAGTATGAAAATGTATGTTTATACCAAGTTAATTGATCTATTTTCTATCAAATAATAAATGGTATAATGAAAACTATTAGATTGCTATATAACCACAAAAGAACATAATCTGCTGGATTCTAAAATGGGGATCTATAGTCGGTGCGTTGTCAAGAGAAACCGCATGTGAACAAAGACCACGCGAGATTTATTCAAAGTCGACTGCGTATTAGACAACTCGAATTGAAATATTAGCAGTAGGGGTACGTAAAACGCCCTCGTTCAACGCATATGAACAAAAAACACGCGTTATCTATTCTAAGTCAGCTGCGTCTTAAACGACTCGCATTGAAATACCACCCGTTCAACCTTATTCACTTGCCTATGTCATTCAATATTCATGTGATTTTGTTTCGAGCGGTTTTACCTGAGAACGAACCAACTATAGTACACCAAGAAAGATTTATTTGTGACAATCAAAATCTTATTATGTCAAATAAATATGATTTTCCATATGGCCTAACTAATATTTAATTTGTCGTAAAGAAAGGATTTGTTTCAAGTTCGGAAAGTAACATTGTTATTGAATGAAAACATATTCATTGTCATCAATAAAATGAGTTATCTATCGAAAATTACATTTATTCTTGTAAAAATGTATCATATTTGTCTCAAACAACATTTATTGAGGTAGAATGACAAAATAGTTATATTGATCTTTGGAAGCATTTAAATTAAATAAAGTAGTTTTCCAATAACAAATACTTATTTTTGCAAGCTAACTATATTGTTTTATTATAAAAAATTACTTTATGGCAGAATGACATTTCTTTATCATAAAAATGTATTGTAGGTGTAATATATATTCTTTACCTTGAATAAGTATATTGTCTGGGTTAACGATATGTTTTTTATTCGTAAAAAATGTATCTTCCCTGCAAATTATATTTTTTTGTTGGAAACAGATGTTCCTTCTTCAAGAAAACTATTAATTTTTACTAAAATTCAATATATTCATCATAACCGAACCATAATTTTCATAAACATTATATTGCCTTATGGTGGAAAAATATATTTCCCTAAGAAACCGAATTATATATGGTATTGTCTTTTGTTTATTGAAGTTACCTATATGCACTATTCAATACACTGAACTTTTGAAATGTTTCCAAATATTTAGAAATATATTAAAAGTTCACGGTGTATTAAGCAGTATGGGTAACTTTCACACGGTTCTCTAAATAATTAGGTTACTTAGGAAAATATTTTTTTCACAAATATTTGTCTAAGCCGTTTCCAGACTATGTCGAACAACAAAGTTGACTTTTTTTTGTATGTGTGGACTAGTCGATCGAATTGGTCGATGGTTAGCCTGGACACGGATTAAATTACAGTATTTTTATGACAAACATTTTCAAATCTAATAAAAATTAATGGTTTTTTTTTTATGAATAAAACTCTTCAGTAGAAAAGCAGGATAGGATTAAAAAACTTGCTGCTGAATATTTTGATGTATTAAAAAGAAAACTATACATTTTTAAAATAGATAGGTACCATACATTTATAAAATGGAAACCATACATTGTTAAAATTAAACAAATCTACATGATCTAAAACATAACCAACAATGGTATCCACAAGATAGCCTTGTCTATCCTTGAGTGTGCTCATCAATGCTTTCCCCATAGTAGTTTTTTGGATTTCTTGGAGTAGGTTTAATTGAGAAATGTGTATGTTTGTGGTACATTCCGCTTGCTTGTTACTTCTACCTACTTGAATATAATTGTCATTTATTTCCTTACCTTCAAAGATATCTCACAATTCTTGTAATCGCCATGAGTTTAACAATTTATTCATTCTATTATTAAACTTATTTTTGTCCAGAGCACTTTAACCACATACTTCACAAAAACAAAATAATCAGTAAAATTGCAAAAACTGATCTAATTTCGCATACAGACTGACGCCAAACGTATACAGGTGGTGACCCTAACTGAATAATAGGAAGGGTGGGGTGAGAATTCTTTGTTCCAATTGACACATAATTGTAGGCTAATGTGATTCCTTACGGGTGAAGAAATATGTGATTTGTAGCAAAAAAGTTTTTTTTCTCGTAACAATAAGTTTACAATTATACTGAAATACTTATTTTTTCGGTATAAAGTAGATCTTATTTGGGGTTAATATTCTATAGGCTTATTTAACAAATGTAAATTTCTGTCATAACTTTCAAATGATTTACTATGAATATTTAATTTGTTGTGTTAAAGTGATGGAATATTATTGAAAATGTTAGGTTTTTTCTGGGTAATGAAAACAATTTTTACCCAAATAGCATTGTTACATTTCATAACAAAATATTAGATTGTGCTTCGTAGACTCTTATAAGTTTCTGAAGAACAATTGTATGAAGGTGTGCATAAAGGAGAACAAATTTTTTTACATCAAAGAAATTACACTCGAATAAATCATTTTTTTATATTAAAATTTCCCAATAATTTCACGTTAATATGGCTTCTTAATAATAAATAAGCAATGTTAGTTTTAAACAAAGGGGGGTCAAACAAATTAGTTTGTTTGTCTATAAATAACTCTTCTATTTGATGTATTTTTACATTTTACTGCATAAGGTAGATTTTAGTATACCTACTGACCTATAAATCCAAATACCGGAACAACTTAAGCATATAAGCTGACCACCCAAATAAATATAACAATATACACTTCACTGAACTATGTATTTATTTGTGTTCAAGTTAAAAAAATTACCTGAGCCATTTACATGAGTTATTATTAGAACGACTACAATTGAGTTTATATATGACATACTTATGAAGGAACCCACTGACTGGTGATAAATTACATTCCACTACATATTTATATAACAATACCCATAACTCGATTTAAATTGCGTAAATTCTATTCCGTTGATTGGTTGGTTATACTATATTTATGTAGGTATCCGTAATATGTGAATGGATCGATATATTATGATAACTATAAGAAGTGAAAATGGTCATATACCCACAATGCTTTATGATCTGGCGAAAATGTCACTTGGTAATTAACTATGTACTTCTGACTTAGTTCTCTCAAGTACTCAAGCGTTTATTTTAGGACATATTAATTTCCTTATCGTACGGGGTTGAAGTATACATTAGGGTGTCCGTTATTTACCAATTTGATTTTTGACTTTGCAGCGCCTCGAAAATTTTTAGTCCACTGAACTCTGAACTCTATTCATTAATTAAACTTCATAAATAAGGGTACCCAATTAGACCGGTTGTTTCTTTTTTCTCAGCACCGTCATTTAAAATTTCAAAATTTCTTATAGATATAATTTCCAAATATTGTTCATTAAAACCTCAATTTTCAATTAGAAACTCAACAGAACTAATTAATAATATTCAAGATATAAAATTAACTCACTTGTCTAAATTCATATCTTTCGATGTAACAAATCTATTCCCTAGTATACCTCCTGATGAAACTATCACTCTTGTTGATAACTTGCTCACTTACAATAATACTAATCCCATAATTCAGTCTTATATTATAAATTTATTAAAAGTTTGTTTAAATCAAAATTATTTTCATTTCAACGGAAAGGTTTATAGCAGTAAAGAGGGTTTGATTATGGGCAACCCTCTCAGTTCCCTATTATCAGAAATTTTCATGGATAATATAGAAAAGATAATTTATAAACACCCCCTTAGTAAAAAATTTATTTACTGGCACCGATATGTAGATGACATTTTAGCTTGCTTCACTGGTACTACGAGATAATTAGATAACTTCATTACTCACATTAACTCAATACATAAAAATATCAAATTTATAGTAGAAATTGCACAAAATAAGTTCATAAACTTTCTAGATCTTACAATTTCAAATATAAACAATAGACATGACTTTTCATTATTTCACAAACCATCACATACAGATATTACAATTCATAATAGTTCAGTCCACCCAATCAGTCATAAATTAGCAGCTTTCAATAGTATGATACATAGACTTCCAGACAGTTCCATTGAATATTGACAATTACAATAAAGAACTGAATATAATAAAGCAAATAGCGGTTAATAATAATTACAATCCAAATTTAATTGACAAAATCATAAATAAAAAGATACGAAAACATACTCTAGCTAGAACAAGTATTTCCTTCTGATAAAAACAAAAATAACCAATTTAAAAGCTTAACTTACTTTGGAATACCATCCTTAAAAATAAAATCATTTTTAGAAACTTTAGACTTGAATATTTGCTTCAAAACTGACAACAATTTATCCAAATTCATTAAAAACAACAAATCCAAATCTTCAAAACTAAATAAATCAGGAGTTCATAAATTAAAATGTGGTAATGACGACTGTGATAAAAAATTTATATAGGTAGAACTTTTAGGAATTTTAAAACTAGAATTTCAGAACACAAACGTAGTTATGACAATCAAAAGTTAGATTCCAACTATTCAAATCATTTATTAACAAACCAACACTCTTTCGATTCGAATTTTGAAATTTTGCATATAAAAACTAAATCCTTCAAATTAAATCTTTTAGAAGCCCTAGAGATAAATAAAAACAAATATTCAAATAATCTTCTTAACGACCAACTTGATATTAACAATTCTCCATTATTAAACCTTTTTACCTAGAAAGATTCCTGTAGGATGTTTGTGAATGAGTTTACAGGTAAACTTGTTAATAGTATATTATTAAACGAGCAATTTATGATAGCCATAATTCACGAAGGGTGACTTTTGCGTCACGAGCCGCAGGCGAGGGGCGCAAGTCACCCAAGTGAATTATGGCCATAAATTGCGAGTAGAATACTATACTTTGTCCACGACACTTAATTTATTTATTAAAAAATAAAAGTCAGTAGCGATTTGGCATAATACTAACCTCAAAATGTTGTGGCAGCTACTTCAAATAATTTGACATATATAGAGATGGGCGATACTGTAGAAAGTATCAATACAACGTACCGTTATAAATATATTGTTTTGAAATACTTAATATTAGAAAATATCGTTATGAAAAGTATCAATACTAAAAATTACAATATTTTATAGATACGATATATGTCAGAAACAAATTTCCTGAACAAAATACACAGATTTAATAGTTTATTTAATATTGTACCGCCATCTCTAGTCGGGAATTATGAACCATAATACACTACAGTGTATTATGAACCATAATTCACGACAGTTGATATATGGGTACCATATACCTTTAGTTAGGAGGTAAAATATTGACTTATTATTAGGTGGTCGTGGACAAATACTTTAGTTAATCCCATATTTAGACAAATTCATTTCATTTCCTGTAAATAGATTATAATTTTATTGTTAAATATCCGTACAATTAAGTATTAAGGCACTGTATAAATAGAAAGTTTCTCATTATACCTCCATTCGTTTGAAAAAGCTACTGAGGTAAGCGAAACGCGTCACTTTAAGTTTAAATAAAATGTAGATTTAACAAAATAAAATTGTTTGATTTCATAACTTACTATGGATCTACATCAAGTAAAAGCCTCATCTATTCAAGTAATTATTTAAGTTTAATTTATATCGTCTGTAATATTGTTCGGTTATTGAGATATTTAACACTATTTGTAACTGTGATACAGTTGAAATCCGATATTTTTTGCAATAAACAATAAATTTTAATATAAACAACGATAGTTTTTTGGTCATAATACAAAAGAATATGATAAGTTATTTTTAGTTTAACTTCAACCTTGAATAACTTTTAAGCAAGTGAATATATCGAAAAATATTAAGAGAAAGCTTTTGTAGAGCGTACAATTTTCTACAAAAATAATTGCCATTTATAAACTGTCATAGAGACATAAAAATTAATTGTAAAAAGTGCCAAAACCCCATGTTATTTAAATGGAAAATGTATCGTCTTGGAGGCACAGTTTATTATGAATATCAAGGACTTATATGGGTCTGATATTTTTTTTAGGTCGTGGACTAAAAATTTTCGAGGCGCTGCAAAGTCAAAAATCAAATTGGTAAATAACGGACACCCTAGTATACATCACTGCAACAACATGAATTATACGCTATGATTTTTATATGAATTGGTAAAGATTGAATAACAACAATCCCAAAAGTGGTAAATCTTGAAATAATTTATTTTTGATAAATGATAGATAATGAAAAAAATACCAATTCTAGGTTTTGGGATGCAGTTCAAGGCACGTTCCTTTGAATCATGACCACTTTCATTAATCTGACATCTTAAAATTAATATGCTAGATAACTCTGAATTAGTTATTCAAGATCAATCTGAAATAATACACTTGTGTGTGTTTTAATACTGATTGGAAATATTTCAACTGCGTAATCCTGGGCTCAATACGTTAAGTTTTAACCCAAATCATGAAATATGGCTCTTAAGAGAGTCACAGGATGTTATATCACAATTTATTTCAGTAACTTTGGAACTATTTGAAGTATTCTGGTTATACTTCGCAACAAGTGTAGGTACTGTACACCCTAATAACTTATGTTACCAAATGCGTGAATACACTGTTGACTCTTTCCAAATTATGTGTAACTCGCTAAATTTTCAGCGCAAACCTTTTGTAGTGGTTAGAAAGATAATTCAGTAAGGTATAGAGTACCGAAACTTCCAGCCAAGGCTACCTCAAATAGATGCAAAGTAATAGGTGAAAATAGTTTTTGAATTTTTTGATATAACACCCTTTTCAAAGATTTCAGTAGGGTTTCCCCACCACAATGGAAGAAATTATATATTCTCATCCCAAATCTCTCTTTTGCTAAATGAAATTTCCTAATTTACATCCTATTTGACAGTGTCATGAGATATTTCGATTACTTCTGATTGTATCTGTAATTATTCGATAAGCGCTGCAACAGTCAGTACTATCTAGCCAGTCACCTTAAAAGAAAATTATGTTAAAACTCAAATAATACTGTACTAACTTCAATGGTCGTAACTAACTGTGTAATAAATGTTACAAACCAATCATAATTATTCATACATTTAAAAATCTTGAGCTCTTTAGTATGCACTGTGATTTATAAGACTCTCACTCCTTGGCAATATGTCTATTATTTTAAAACTTTTCCACATAAACTTGTCACGTACAGTGGAAGCCAAGAAGTTTAATCACACACACAGGGGAAAGATACTGAAATTGCGTGTCATGCCTTGCCGAATCAGCCAGGGGTGTGAAAACTAACACGTAAATCATTACCATCATATTAATGTACAGGATGTTAGTTTTTAAACGCTTTTTGCTTTGATTCTGTTCACAGAAGGGAAATTATGTGAATTAGTAAAAGAAAACAATGTAAGATATCAAACATTAAAATTCGAGAATTATTTTAGAGAATCCATTTTAATGAATTTCTTTCATTTTCTACAAAACAATTTTGTTTCCCGTAATGAAAATTGTCTCAATTATTTACAAGCAGAATATTACAGGTTATAGCAAAGCTGTGAGTTTATTATGGTTTATATTACAGTTCGATTCCTTCAACATACGTGGAAAGAAAAAGATATAAAGTATTATAACAGTTTCCTGTAAAATTGTCGTATTTATTGAAGCGCGTAACCAATAAATATCGCTAAATAATAATTATTCTAGCGCTTGATAAATTAAAAAAAATATTTTTCAAAGACAATGACCGCTTAATTGAAAATGGTTGGTGTTAAATATCTTGTAGATATACCAACCCCGTTTTACTTTGAAGTGTAGATCAATATCCGTTGGGGCCTATAGCACGGGAAGTAGTTGTTGCTTTTTAGTTAAACGGTCAATGTCTTTGGAAAATACTTTTCAAAATTTATAAAGCGTTAGAATAATTATTATTCAGCGATATCCCTTAGAAATAAAAATAAATAATTATACTAAAGAAATTACAAAGTATATTTTTTGGTATTCCCTTGTAGCCCACTCTCTAATGTCTTCCCAATAATATGTCCTACACAGTGCCATAAAATTAGCATTACTTTGATTTAAATGCCATCTCACACAAAAAAGATATGAAATGTACCATAAGTCAAGTTAAAATAAATATCAATGTCAATAATGTAGAAAATGGTATGGTTTATTGTTTGTATCCGCTTAGCCACAAAAGGAAGTCGTATTTCGCACTAATGATAAATATTAGAGAATAGTATGAAGAGAAGTTGTAAATAATATTATTTATTTTTGGTTTGGTTTCATGAATAATTTAAAGACACGTGTGACAATTAAAAACGATGCCTGGATTGATTTATTGTGTAATTAAGTATCTATTAACACCTCCTCGATTGTTAGAAACTAAAAATTCTGGGACATGCCACAGGATGATATTATGAAAAAGTATAACTATTTAAAATATTTTTAAAAATTCGATACGAAGTTCAATAACAAGAACACTTTCAACACCGTTACCAGAATTGAAGAGAATGCCATTCAATGGTATAGAGACGACTCAGAAGCAAGCAGAAATTACCTGTCTAAATTCAATGAGCTGGGCGAGAACAGCATAGTCATGTTACTGTGGGTTCCAGGATACAAATAAAAGTTAAGGAAATTTCAAGTGAATTTCTGAAGGCATTACTAACCTCTGAGACTTTCCTCTGGAATCAAGATGGAGAAAGAGGGCACAATGGATCTCTTAAGTCTGAGTGAATGTCACCCCAATGCAGACGTATATACATACTATCTATTAAATATTACTACATATTTCATAAGTTAGGAAAACTTAAAAAAATCTTAGTTTGTCATTCTCATTTTCTGTAGAATCAACGATGAATTAGGAAATAATTCCAATGTTGTTTGGTGTTTGACTAATTGACCTGTCGATTCAATTAAAAAATATATAGTGCAGCTTTCTCAGAGGTTAAGTTCCAGCTGAAAGTAAAATGAGCTGTGAAGTAATATTTGTGTATTAATATTGACAAAAAACCATCTGTGTTTTGTAGTTATTTACTAAATTACAGCTTCCTGTAAAGGTAGTCGTTCGATAGTTGCTGCAGAGACATGCTGCAGCTGCAGGCGGCCGAGGCAAGAGGCAAGCGACAGGAGAAACCTAGAGGGCTCGTTCGTAGCATGCGACAGAATAACAGATGAGTACTTCTTTTGCTGTTAAGAAAGAAGGATGTAGAATGTCTGCCAATGAGAATAGAATTATCAAACGAATTTTATTAGACGAAGAGGAAGATCAGCATTTAATATTATACTATTTATATAGGAAAAGCAAGAGAGTGCCAATACACTCCTTATTTAAAAAACGAAATTAAGAAGGTTATTTTAAACTGTTAATTTTACAGCACCTATAAGGCGATGAAGATTTATTCAGAAAATATTTCAGACTGAATAAAACACAATTTTATTTTGTTTTAGTTTTAATTAAAAAGACATGCAGCCAAAAAAATTGAGAACGAAAATCACAACTGATGGCAAACTCTTTATTACTTTAAGATCGTATAAAATTGGGTTTTGCTCAACTAAATCTATAAGTAAATCATCTTCTTCCCCTGAAAATAGTGACGACTTTGATTGCGATAGCGTATTTTCCACTATTTTATCCATTGTCCACTATTTTATCTATTGTTTGATAATAACACAACAATACAAAACGATTGCTGCAGAACGACTGCCTCGTGCCTCCACACTGGTCCGGACCATGTCCGGACGCAGGTGCGCGCCCAAGCAGCAGAGACAGGGCGAGACACCTACAGTAGAAACGGTGAATGTTTTCCATCACGTGACTGTTACGTCAGCAACAATATTCATATTCCATGATTCCAGTCCTAATTCTGCAACAGAGAAATTTGTTCAAATACTTTCTAATTATATAACTATTTCCACACAGACTAAAAAATATTTCAGGAAAAATACTAAAATCTCACCATGGGTTACAAATGGATTACTTACATCAATTAATAAAAAAAATGACTTGTATAAAAAATTTAAACAAAACCCAAATGACATGGATCTAAAAAAGACATACAAAAATTATAGAAATAAAATAAAATCTCTTATTGAAAAGGCAAAACAAAACTATTATAAAAAGGAAATTAATAAGAATCAAAATAATAATAAGGAATTATGGAAGATAATTCAGAATATTTCTACTGACAAAAAATCGAATATTAATATTAATTCAATAAAAAATCAAACCGGGGAAATCCTAACTGATCCAAAGTTAATTTCAAATGAATTTAATACGCAATTTGCAGAAACGGGTAAATTATTAGCTCAAAAAATTAACAACCACACTAAAAAAGAGTTTCCCAAAAAAACTGTACTTAACTCCATGGCACTGTTTCCGGCAACCCATAATGAAATTCTAGAAATAATAAAATCATTAAAACCTAAAAAAGCCGCAGGTATAGATGACATTAATAGTGAATGTTTAAAAGCCGTGGCTAAATATATTATCAACCCGCTTACTTACATAATAAACAAATGTTTTGATGATAGTGTCTGGCCATCTTGCTTCAAAACATCTCTTGTTATACCGATATATAAGAAAGGTGACAAAACTAACGTGTCTAACTACAGACCAATTTCTCTGATCCCGCACATCTCTAAAATATTCGAAACTTTATTAAAGAATAGACTTAACTCCTTTATTAAAAAATTTAACGTAATTTCAGAACATCAGTTTGGATTCAAAGAAGGTCAGTCAACACAAGATGCAGTTTTAGAATTAACAACTAAAATTTATAACTCATTAAACCAGAGCAAACCATGTCTGTGCGTTTTCCTAGACCTATCCAAAGCCTTCGACACGGTAAATCACGACATGCTACTGGAATCTTTGGAAGAAATTGGCATCCGAAATAAATGTCTTAAATTATTCAAAAACTATTTATCTAACCGGAACCAATTAGTTAAAGTATCTGGGGTAATGAGTGATTTAAAACCGACTGAATATGGTGTTCCGCAAGGGACAATCTTAGGACCGACATTGTTTAACATTTATATTAACAACCTATTTTCATTACAAGGGGCTGGAGACATTGTAGGATTTGCCGACGATACCGCCATATTTTACAGCGATGACACTTGGCTTAAACTTAAAAATAAAGTTGAAAATGACCTTGCCAGAATAAAAAGTTGGTTCGACAACAAAATTCTAACTCTAAATTTAGACAAAACCCAATACTTACCATTTTCTTGTACCAATGTTAATACTCCTAATTTCGAACCCTTAAAGACTACCGTTAAAAATTCAACATTTGCCATAAATCCTGTAACAAAAATTAAATATTTAGGTATTATATTTGATAGTAATATGAAATGGAATGACCACATCACATACGTTGTTAAAAAACTACAAACTATCTTATACAAATTTAGATTTTTGAAGAAGTGCATACCTTCAAATTACCTGAAGACTTTATATTTTTGTTTGGTTGAAAGCCATCTAAGATACGGGATAATTGGTTGGGGGTGTGCTCTCAAATCATATATTTATCCACTAGAAGTAATACAGCGTAGATTCCTTAAAATAATTTTTAATAAATCTTCTCGATACCCATCAGATGATCTATATAACGAAAGTGGAGTGCTAGATGTGAAACAACTATATTACTTAACAATTGCTCTAAAATATCAAGATATTAAAAATTTAATTCAGCTGCCTCAACATGAACATAATACAAGACAAAAAAACCAGTATACATTGCCAAAAATGCAAAAATCGTTATGTCAACGTTCTTTCTGGTACATTGCCCCTAAAGTGTTTAATGGAATCCCTGAAAACATTAAAAACTTAAATGGTAAACAAATATACAAAAAGCATATAAAAAAATTCATGCATAGTAAGTCAAGACATTATTTTAGTGATATAGTTGAATTCTATTTCTAGTCTACCGTACTTACCAATTTTCCCCTCTTAACACAAAAAATCTCGTACATATCGCATCACTATCCAACATAATATATTTATTGTAATATTTTATTTGTAATATTAAGGTGTATTTATTCTTTTAATTTCTATTTATTTTAATTAGCATAGGTGTATTTTAAAAAGTAAGGCTATTCTAAAGTTAGGCATCATTTATTAATTTGATGGAGATGCATTTGTGTTTGTATTTTTAATTTTAAATTATTTCAATTAATAAGTGTGTTTTAAAATTTAATTCTATGCTTATGCATTATTTATTTATTGATATTCCCGAAACAGGTGTTTTCACCTATCGGTAGTTTCTTTTTTTTATTCACATGTATATGAATCAAATCAAAACTTCTGTCAACTCAATAGAAATAAACGTTATGACTAATATTCCAAATGTCGGGCTTTTACGAATTGGCAACTAAACAAGAAATTTAATTTTCTGATTGTAATTATCTGGTTAACATCTCGACATGTTTATTAAAACCATCGATATACTGGGTGAATGTTACAAAATCCAAAATTAATATCAACCATACTGGCTTATTAGTGGAAAGCTAATCTTTGTAAGATATCTCGGATTTTATATAAGGATTTACAATTGGTAGTTCATAAAAATGACATAATATCTAGTTTACTGACTCTAAAATTTTTAAAATTACACTTTCTAAACTGATTATATTGGAATGTTTTTTTTGGATGAGCTATAGATTGTAAATAGAAGATTCCTACACAGCTTGAAGGTCGACGTTTCGGTGAATATACCATTGAAACACAGACGAATAATAGAAAATTTTTAAGTGGAACCCAAGGCCCCATATATCTTATTGGTGCCTGATCCTTTACATCAGCAGTTATTAACAAATAAGTAAAAGAAAACTACAAAAATAATAATGATTATTTATTGCTTCTGAAACACATGTTTACAGCAATGAGTACAAGGGAGTTATATGTTATTCATATTACAAATTTGTCTTCAAAGTTCATCCGTTTCGGAATCTGAGCTGTCCTCACCAGTATTTATTATCACTGGTTCAATTTGTAATTCCACTAAATTTTGTTCTCGAGTAAACCAGTCTTCGATTATTTTTTCGGTATGCCTGACACAATTATCCCAAATATTTGCATTACAATTTTCCAATGCTTCCTTCCACATACTCAAGACCCTTTCATCACCGTATCCGTCTCTGCCAATATATTTATTATAATATGTTTTGCAGTGGGCCCAAATAAGCTCAATGGCATTAAACTCACAATGGTAGGGTGGTAGCCTCAAAACTTCATGACCATGTTTTCGGAACAACTCATCAATGACATATACATTTTCTTTCCGGTTCATTTTAGCAATTTGTAGTAGTTCAGGTCTTGAGAGGTTTTCATTAAAGACAACATTGTTGGCTTTCAACCAAGTGATAATTTCATTTTTTTTCGATGAAGTGGAAGGTTGCTTTTCTTCTAGTATACTATGATAAGGCGCATTGTCCATTATTATTAACGACGGTTCTTCTAAATTCGGAATTAACTGTGTCAAAACCCACTTTGTAAATATTTCACCGTTCATTTCACCGTGGTAATCTGACGACGATGATTTAGAGGAAAACACTAAACTGGCATCTTCCACAAATCCTTTGGATGAACCAGCATGAACAATAATAAAACGTTTACCGTCGTATCCTCCTGGTTTACGTACACTTTTGACATTACTGTCCTGCCAAGAAGTTAATTTGGTTCCTTTGGCATATATCCATGTTTCATCTAAAAATATGGTTTGTCTTGAAAATACACCATCACGATTTTCTCTATATTTGCGAAGAAAACATGCTCTTTGGCTAGCAATATTTGATCGTTCTATTAATGCTCTTCTATTGTCTTCCTTTGTATATTTAAATCCCAAATGTTTTAATAACACCAATAAAGAGGTATTTCCAATAGAAAGAATTTCCTTATTTTTCAGTTCCTCATTTATGGTTTTGACAGTAGGTAACATGTTTCCCTAAAAAAATAAAAAGTTTAAAACTATCATTACCTCAAACTAAACAGAATTTTGTTTTATATTTACTTCATACTAAACTGGAATACACAATAATTTTGATGTTCAGATTTTTTTATAATTTATACCAAATAATTTATAGAACCCCATGTATGTGACATCAACAAATTTAAATTAGTAAACTTAATCGTGAAAAATACCATCTACACTCAGACCCAACAAATTGGTAAACATTTACTGACAGTGCCCAACTTGGAAACCAGCACATGTAGCAGCTATAATGTATC
>CAJUYH010002974.1:0-35856 GCA_910591685.1 Galerucella tenella
ATTTTCAAGGTTTGGCCTTGTTCTGGACTACCGTTACTGGACTATAAAGGTATATCGCAACAACATTAATAAAAACCAATTCTGACTGCGCAAACTCAGGACAAATCAAGAACAGTAAAAAAAGTATGTTTGACCGTCAATTGGTCCATGACTATAGACAATAAATTACGCCATATCTACAAACTATAGTGCCCAAAACAGTACACCATATGCAAATATGTGCACAATCACAGATAGTAGCGGAAAGGGAATCAACTAGTGCTAGCGGGCACCGTTGTTGACAGTAGAGATTCGGTATTTGTCTAATGCATTGAGGGTTGCAGTAAGGAGGACCGTCTTTTATGGCTAAACAGCAAATTATTGTTCGAACACTCACCGAAATAGCGCTAGTGGTGGAAATCGAAATGATATATTAAATTTAGCACTTATAAACAGAGTGAAGTATGCTGGGTTGAAAAATTTAATATTTTTTTTGACTTGTGTAGCTAAGAAATATCAAGTATTTAAAATCTCAACTATTCAAGTAGTGAAAAATATAACCTATGAAACTTGTGCTTTGTGACTAAATTGTTGTTAATACAAAAAGGACAAAAAATAGAAACAATTGGAGAGCTTTGTTCAGTGAACAGTTGTACAAGTTGGCGAAAAGGTGAAGAATCCACTACAATCAATTTTTGGTAACTATTTAAAGATACTATAGTTATAATTTGTGTCGCTCTTTTTAAAATTCTTCCACTTGCTACATAATTAGCTCCCTTTCAACGGACACTTATTTTCCGAAATATGAGTTAATCTCCTATCTATAAACTCAAAGTGATTTATATGTATATCAACATATAAATCTTTTGGTCTATAAATTTTTTTTCAAATATTTATTTTGCAGAGATTATTATTAATGAGTTACTTATTTTAAATAAAGTCATAACACATCTTATGTACATTTTTATCCATGCTAATATTTGTAAAAATAGCGAATTTATAATCGTAAATATTAATTAAGTAAAGCGGTTTTATTTTTACAATTATTTGGCAAGATTTCATTGCATTTTCTGTACACCTGCTAAAAAACTCCGTTTCGCTACTGTTTACTTATATTTAATTTCGAATACTAAATATATATTTTCAAAAATATCAATAATATTTTATAATCAAGTTCCATAAATTTCTTCGTGTTAACATTTCAATGAACGGACCTACCACTATGAGTGTAGAGGTTATATTATGTAGCTAATCACAATTGAATTAATCTTTAAATACTCCATATGGTGAAAATATTAAAAGAAATGGATTGTCGAACAGGATGTCAAATGGTAAGGGAATGTAAATGGGTGAAATGTAATAAAAAAAATAAAAATAATAATAATTACTTTCAGCTGAACTGAAGGAAGGAACAAATTTTTTCAAAGTGTCTATCATTCTCTATTCTGAACAAAAGAAGTACATTTTGGCGGATCTGGAAAATTCATCGCATACGATTTCACTGTCATCTATTTACATATCTCCTATAATATTTTAGAAAACCTCATTTTAAACCTAATTATAGCTTAAGATATAATAACTGTAGATCTTGTAGATGGCTTCCCTAAATTTAATTAAAACACATTTTATCTTGATTTTTGTACTCTTCTTTTTCTGTTTTTTTTGGCATCTACCACTTGGGTATTTAGCCTGCTCATAGTTTGGTTTATAAATTGTCATAATTTTTGGCTCCATACAATATTTATTGAGTGATCTAAAGATGTTTTTACAGTTGTCCAGAATCTCAAACAGTTGGGCATCCTTTATTTTCTTATATCAATTAATTTTAAAAGCCCATGATTCATAAACAAGTTTATCTTTTCAGCTCCTATTTGTTAAAAGGTGAAATGTGTCATTGTCAAGTCTGAACACTAAACTGGGACCAAATAATAGCAATTTGCTCTACTAGTCATTTTCAATTAGAATAGTTGCTTCAAAAACTTCCATAACACAGTAAAATCTTCTCTTTAAAAACACCTTTCTTTAGCATGCCTACTATAAATGTTTGTGGAAAACTAAGTAGTTTTTACACCATGGTGAGATTTGCTTGACATCTATTCTCCATCCAATAGCTGTCTCTATTTCTTATTGTGATTACGCTAAATGTAGCAATATATGTCCAAAAGAATGTCTCGCTTTTGATGAAATACCTAAATACAATATGGCGCAAAGTTATACAAAGTCTGTCTTTTAATTTTATACAAAACTATTGAAAGAATAAATTGGTTGGTAAGCACAGTCTGTCTCATAATTCGTCCTCAGGCATTGGTTGATTGATTCCTGTTTAAATATGGCTTACAACCTATGGATCCCTGGTTTATTGAGGAGTATCTAAGTGCCTCAGGCAAAAACAAGAGGAAATTGAAAATACAGCCTCCGAACATGTATAGAATAAACCTCTCTTTTTCAGAAGAGGACCTAGGAGTCTTCTTTGACGTGCCGCAGGTTTTTTGGGAAAATATGTTGTGTGAAACCTACTGACCGTATCTTACGGTTCAGACCAATTTTTACCTATGCATAGAGTTGCAAAAGTGAGAGCAACCCAATCCATGAAGATGTTCACGGACTTTATGTAGAGCTGGTACTCGTTTATTGGTTCCGAACCATTTTGTGGTACTCCATCGAGGAAGATGTCTAAAATGTAGAATTACGAGGATGTATCGATATAAGTATCAGTGTGAAGTTGGACGTCAAAAAAGTAAACCAGAGTTACACAATAAATTAAAAGAAAAAAGATGTCCACCGAAATTGTGAAAATCGAAAAATTGGAGTATTGAGCCATCATCAAGTACCTGTATTCAAAAGGGTTAGGAGGAAAGCAGATTTACGAAGATAATATGCTCAATAAATTTTCTTCCAACGAGGAGGTAATAAAATCTGGGGAGGTCTGGTTTGCAGAACAAGAAGAAGCATTCGTTGTAATAAATGTATCCAATTAAGAGGAGAATATGTTGAGTACCTAATAAAATATTTTGACATTGAAATTTTGTTTGGTTCTATAGTATGCTAAGAATTTTTCAATATACATATGTACTTCAGGTACTCCATATCCAGGGGGCCTATTCTCGAATGTCGAACGACATTTGTCGTATTCGACATATGTCGATAGAAATTGTCGCACAACATTGGCATCTGGCCTTCTCAAATGGGTTCGACATCTAAGTCGCATGAGATAAATTTTGTCGAATAACATGAACTGGCAACACCGAAATTTCGATATTATATCGTGTTCCATGCCACTTCTCTTGTAAAGTTGTAAAATAATGAAATGACAGTAGTAGTTGAATGATCTGTGATGACAGTAATGATTTGGTTATTTGAAAAGCATACAAGGATAATTTACGTGGGATTTGTATCAACTGTTTTGATGCGGCAGTTGCTGTGTTAAATTTTAGATTAAATGATTGTTTGTAAAGGCTTAAAAGACAGCAATCGTATATTTTTTTATGGTTATTAGGAGCGAGATAAATAGTAAATAAAAAAAATCGAATACAGTGAATTGTTCCAGATAAAAATTACTTTTTTGGTAAATTTTAAATAAAATATAGAGTAATTGTACCGTTGCTTGTCCAAGACTGTCCCGAGGCTCCCACAGCAGCATCAAACCACATCACATGCGGTATCAGCGTACTTCTAGCAGCTCCGGTTTAAGATGCCGATAATCTTACAAAACTATCAAAATATAATCAACACAATACTATTGCCAAACCATGTATAAATGCGTGGCTACCCTGGAAAACTTGCACATTCGGAAAAAACAATGTCAAAAAAAAACGAGACCAATTTGGATTTGGAACAAGATTAGTAAAAACCGGCAAAAAAAGATTTGGTTTTCGAAATACACAACGCATCGCCAAAAAAAACTAACAATGTATTATTAATTTATTAGATTACATTATGTGCTGAATAATATACCAATCTGTTTGAAGAGATAACCTAGATATCGTTAAAGGAATAGAGGACGTGGATGCAAAAGAAAATTATATTATTAACAATAATGAAGAATAATTTCCACTATTTCTAATACAGTACATTCAATAGCCTTCTTGGTGTGCGTCATCGTTTGTGACGTATATCCAGGTTTTCGGCATGTCGTTTATTTTATTTGCTATTTTGAAATACTTGAGAACTTCCAAAATTCTGATGTTTTTCCGTGCACATTTTCGTATTATTTAAATAAATATAACAATAAGATCAATATTCACTTTTCATAAATAATAATTGAAAGAAGTAAGATACATTGCAGCTACGAAAGGTACCTCTGCATACCATTTTCTATATTGTAATCTATCCCGATTGAACGGTTGCGCTTGCGCGTAATCCAAACATCAACTAATCAATTTTTTTTCATATTTGTAATACATTTAAACGGTTCATTATTTTTATATTTTGATTAGGATTAATCACAGACCTGCCTTTTTTCCATATCTTCCAACGTAATGTGTTAGAAGGAGATTAACAATCGATGACGCACACCAAGAAGGTTATTATATGAACTCTACTCCCTGATTGACATAACAATCATGGGGAAAGCAAGATGGGGCTTCAAAAATAATAAAACACTTGATATAGAATATAATGGACTTCATAATACATAATATACTTCTTCAACATCAGCTTCTAGTTGATTATGAAAGATGGAAAGGGAACTAGTGCTGGAATGTACTCACAAATAAGGGTCTCACTAGGAACAAACATGAAGACAGCTGTCACTGAAGGCTCTTATAACTCCATACATTGGCCCAGAACTCACATTGAGTGAGTGGCATTGAATGATCCTCACCCATACTCTATATAGGAAAAATATCTACGGCAGAGCTACTTAAAATAGACCGGAATCAAATCAAAATGATAACGGGACTGTACAACTGATAACTTCTCAGTAGATAATGTCGTAAAGGGGTAGAAAAGGTCAAACATATTCTGTCAAAATACGAGGTATCGAACTGCGAGAGAGAGAGGAAAGTTTCAGGCATCTTAGGCTTTCTCCCGAAGATACTGTACACTCTGTAGAGAGACTAGGGTTACGAAATGGGTGTTGTAAAATTGCATTGGAAAGACACAAAAAGCAAAAGAGGCCACCTATAGGCACCATTTGAAAGGATTAAAAACACTTGATTGAAATCTTGGAATTAATTGTATATTATAGTGATTCTTATGTGAATCTTTTTGAAACAGATTCTGTTAAAGAAAGAAGAGACAGGGAAACCACTGTTAACAAATTGGTACTTATAAATAAAGGAATATTTGTCATTTGGTAGCATTTTAGATTTCTAAATAATGGAACAAAAAATGATTTATACAATTTCTAGAATGAGAAACACGTGGAACTTTACAGGTATTTTAAATGTCAAGCAAACATTGTTAGTTTTTTTTTGGTAATATACTGAGTTTTTCAAGGAATGAAAGGAGAATCTCACCAACTATAAATCAAAATTTAAAAATATTCATTTACTACGTCACAAACCAAAGTCTGCTGTAAATTTTTTCTCAAAAAAAAAAACAGATGCGACAAACTACAAAACAAAAAAAAAGGAAGGTGGCGATGGTTTGACAATGTTAAGCATGATAATGCTGCTGAAACAAGCACATGATTTGATTAATTTTCATTTTGAAGGTTTCTTTGATCAACAACATATTATAATTCTGCACAAAAAACCAGTTCATTCAAAATGTTCAACCTCCGTTGATGATAATATGTAAATTACTATATTAATATCAATTTAGAAAAAAAATGAAGTACGAATAAAAATTAGATACTAGAACGCGAAATAAGATTAAACTGTGTCACTAGTAGTTATATAATTTGTCGCCTTAGATAACCTATCAAAAAATCAATATTTAATATAGCTGATAACCAAATTACTTTTGATTTATACTTGGCAAAATATGAATAGGATAAAGCGCCCTAACTATCTCTGGCCCACAAATATACATGGTTTCAAAAAATGAGAAAAATCATGTTAAATATCAAAAATAAAAATTTCAATTAAAATCCAATCACCAAAAATAAAAGGAATAACTAGAATAAACTTAAACATTAATTTTATTTTTTAAAGAAAAATATGTTGATAATATATTAATTTCAATACCTTCAAAAGGAAGCATTGTGATGTTCGATGAATGAATATATTGTTGGAAAGCTGGAGCTTTATTACTTACTTAGTCATAATTACTGTGTTAACACCACCCTTTTTCTGGTCTAATTGGGCTATTATGGGCTGAAACAAAAGAAACTCGTTAGCATATAACATTAATATAGTGTATTTTTATCATATTGATAGCTGAAAAGCTCATTATAATTCAAAAACGTGTCTGAAACACGAAATATAGAACCCTAATACCATTACCATTCAAATATAGAAGAAGTGATAGAAGTGATAAATTTGCCGTGACAGTGCAGTGTACTTGGCTAAGAATAAGATCCTAAATTATTTAATTAAATTAATGTACCCATGCGGATGATGACATTTTCAAAATGCCAACAGACCACCTGACCACCAGATATATCTTTCGCAAGAACTTCGAGATTGTCATCAAAGATCGAAAGGAGCTTGAGGAAGAGAACGCACCATCACTTAGTAGAGCGAATGAACTGACGGATCAAAAAATGAGCTCGGCACCGGAGTGGGCATATACAGCAAGACGAGCAAACATGAAGGAATCGTCTCGCTAGGAAAATACGCCTTTGTATTTCAAGCAGAGGTCTATGCAATACTTGCATGTGCAATGGTAAATAATATGAGAGCCTACAACAACAGGCAGATCAGGATCTACAGTGCCAGTCAAGCTGCCCTTAAAGCACTTCAGAGCTAGTATGGGAAACGGACCCGAACCTGCTGTGGGCATCCCCAGATGCTTAACGAGGTCATGGTTGAAAGGGTGGGTGAAAGAACAACACAATAAACACTGGAAGAATACGCCCAGGCAAATACATGGGAAGAAATTCATAAAAGAACCATCAGAAAAAGTAGCTGAGCAGGAACAAACTACGCGCCATAACGGGACACTTTCCCACAAAGGAGCACCTAAACAAAATAGGGCTGTATAACGGAGACCTTACATGCAGAAGATGCAAAAAGGATACCGAAACAGCTCTGCATATACTATGCAACTGTGAGTCGCTGGACCACAGAAGGCAGAAACTGTATGGCAGAACCCAAATGACTCCAGAAGACTTCTACAACCAACCAGCAAAAAACCTGTATGAGTTAATACAGGGAACGGATTGCCTGAATAGGTTGTAGTCAGAACACTAGGAGTATCCACAATAAGTCCAGGAGGCTGAGGTGGTGCCGGCGAAGGGACGGCTCCTTTTGAAAAAAGAAAGCTCTACATATAAGAAATGATTTTTACCCTAAAAAGGGCTGATTTGTTAAAAATTTGCAGATTATGTACATATTCAAAATTGCATTTCATCAGAATCTAACGAATTTCAACTTCAACATTAATTATTAATTATAGATTTAACGGTGCCATCCATGATATTGTCCAGTTGCCACATCATCTGTTCTTTTTTTATGCGTATATGACACAGCTTATTTCCAGTTCTCTGCAGACACTTTTGACAAAGAGTTTTGCAGTTAGTGATGTAAGTCTTCCAATTTATAAGTTTTATTGTTTCGTGCTACGTTACCCTTCACTTGCGCTCATATAAGTTCAATACCATTGAGTTCGCAGTGGTATGGTGGTAATCGTAATCTACGTTCTAACGCCATTTCGTCAATTACATATTTTTTGAATTTCGATTTGTGCAGTCTTACAATTCGTAATAATTCTCGTTTTTCGGAATGCCACGTATATGATGTGTTTATCCAACCAAAAGATATAGTTTATTATACACCAAGATGGTGAAGGTTATTATTATTGAGCGGAATAAGAGGCTTCACCACCTTGGTATACGAGAGTGGTTTGATGAAAGAGTGACTCTTCAGACTTTCGCTACGGTGATTATATTGAGTTTCCGCCATGTTTCTGATGTCATCTGTCAAAATTGTACATAAATCTGACAGATAGATTAGTTTTAATATAGAAACTCGACTTATCAGTTGGCTACAGCATTAATTGTCAACATCATATCTGGAAAAACACTTTTATAATAATTATAGTAAGATCTGCATTATTATGTTCACTTTTATGAAGCCCTGTATGACGAAAGTAAACAAAGTGGTTAAGGGAAAACCAACATCTTAAGGTTAAAATAAGTTTGCCATTATTGCGAAACCCACATTTTGTTAAATAACAAATTTACGAAAAAATGAAACATTGTAACTCAAGGATACATCAACGACTTATTCAATGATTCACATAATTAAAAACATTTTCAGAATCTGAATTTAGAAATAAACATTCTAAAAATACCGATTCAGGTAAATACCACAATCTTTTTCGGGGGCCTCTCGATATAATTGTATCATAGGTTAATAACCAGAATAGTAATACTACTACTACTAAATGTACAGGCGAGCCTTGTCCTGGACAACTCAAGCCAAGGTTCCGACACTGAGGCCACTGGCGGGCCCATTGTGCCAATCCTGCTACCTAGTCATCCATGAAGCCGAGCCCTTCAATAAAGGCCACAACCTTTTTCAGTGGATGCCTGCTTGTGTCTCCAGGAGCCATGACAGTGACTCCGAAGATTCGCCTGCGTAATACAGCCCAGTGTGGACACTCTAAGAGAACATGAACTGACGTTTCATCAGTCATGCCGCAACCCCTACATAGGGAACTTTCCTCTACTCCTAGGTTGTAGAGGTGCTTCCTCATACAGCAGTGCCCTGTTAGGAGTCCTGCTATCTTCCTTAGCCTACTCCTTGGTAGTTCAGTGGCTGCCCTGGCGTGTCCATCAGTCCATCCCTTCAGTAGAAGTTTGGATTGTCTAGGACCCTGCAGAGCATTCCAATGAGCGAGGTGCTGATTCCTCAGCCACTTCTTCGTAATTTGGTCCCAGGTTTGTTAGCCACCCTCCATGCTTGCGTAATTATTTAATATAAATCGGGGCCAATTTAAACGGCTAACTAATAAAACTCGCGAGCAAAGTACAAATAGTTTTGTCAAATCGTAATTTATAAACAAATTAAGCATTATTATTTGTAAAGCAATGGCAACGCGTAGAACATTTCGTTTATTAGAACTATACCGGGTGTCCCATGATATTTTAACAGTCCATTATCTCGAAAACTAAGCGAGATAGGGCAAAATGAGTACCTTGCATTCAAAGGTATTTAATACCCAATTTCGAAATATATTTGGATTTTAGTGACAATACTACGAATATTGATGGAATTTTGGAGTCAGAAGGTTCGAAATTCGTCTACAAGTGACTGTTGTTGGAACGCGATTATCTCGAAAACTATGCAAGATAGAACAAGTTCCAATGTTGTCAGATTTTAAATGAGATATTGAAATTATCACTAGTAATACCACTAGAGGTCAAATTAATTCATTATCCTAATTTTCAAAATATTCATGAGCTCGAAAAAATTTCCGAATTTAATTCGACCTCGTGTGGTATTCGGTAAGAAAATTCCTCACCAAATGTGTTTATTTCCAACAACATCAATGAGGTCTGCTTCAACTTCTGCAAAGACAATCCAAGAATCTCTTAATCAAGAACAAGCAACTACCAATCAACCTGCCATAGTATAGAATAACTGCGTTTTTAATATAAACATTAATCATAATGGTCCAAAGAATTTAGAAAACATCTAAGCTTGTAGTTGAAATGAATCAAAATTATCATGTGAACAAATAAAAATTAGATTGTCAAAAAAAAATATTCTGTCATTATAAACGTCAAAACAATTTCCAGTATAATTCGCTGTTGGGTACCCACAAGGAAAAAATGGTGATGGTGATCTGTCAGAGATACACGTTCTAATTGGTTAAAAATCACATGTGTGGAATTTTCTAAAAAACACATCTAAATTCACAAGATACATGTAGACGGAAATTTTAAACTTTTTTTATGAAAAACTTAAATATTCTGACTGGAATTCAATTCGCTATAACTATCTCTTTCTTACCTATTAAGGAAAGTATTCAATTCATAAGTACGTATTGAGTTTTACTGTTACTTATTGCTTGGAGAATACTTAGATGTGCAGTTTTGTTCTGTCTGACCGAAGGTAAATGACCCCAAAATTTTTTTCTGTTTAACGTATTCATTTTTATTATTAGGTAAAATTACAAAAGGTTTTAGCTTTCACGTAAATAAAAGAGTAATGGATAAATAATGTTTCATTAAAAAGTATGAAGTATTGTTTAATACAATCACTACAGAAAGGCACTTACATTTTGATGGATTGGAGATAATGAACTGTGTAAATGGAGAATGGAATATAAAGTTGAGGAGTCGAAAAATTTTGGTATGGATAACTCAAACGTGGACAGATTAATCTTAGCGACTATGCAATAGAACAGATGCTGTACGTTAACTGATCTAATAAGATCGACATATCCACATGGAGCATCATTGAACATTTCAAAGACCACAATTCAAAAAATACTACAGGAAGAATATTTTACAGTTTAAAACCAACGAAATAAAAACAGAAATAATTAGCGATTGCCAAAAGGATTCCATTTTATTTATAACTTGAGTGTATAATTTGTCAATTATTCAAATACATTTCCTAATTGAATAATCCAACAACTTATATTATTTCAACCTCGAAATCATTTCCTCAAGACATGAACAAATTGATTTATTAAATCCATTTTCGACATGTATGTATAGACATCCGGTATATAAATCAAATCCGGATATTGAACCTACTTAAACTTATTTATGTGCATTCAATTAAATGATTTTAAAGTGTACAAATTGTCTAAAAAACCAGCTGCAAAATAGAGCGGCATGAAATGCTTCAGAGTGTAAGTATTTTAAACTCATTAATTATCTTTGTTACGAATTTCGTAGTCCCAGTGATTTTTAAACATGAGCATGGAAAATTTCAATTTCTTCTGGTTCAGAACATAATATTAGACCGTTCAAAATACCCATTTAATGAGTTACCCTCAATATTTGGTACCTGAACAGTGTATTCCATATCTTTTGACGCCTACAGAAGCCATTTATTCATTCAGAATAAATGTTCTGAGAATTTCAACCCGAAAAATTGGTTCAAGGGCATTGAGAAATGTATAAATAGCTGCTCGTGTTAGTTTACGTAAATATTGTGTTATACAGGGTGTCCCAAATAAGAGTGACTGATTTTAAACATAAATGCCCAGCTTATTAATTGCTCCAAAGAGATGGAGTTTTCACTAGTTCCACTAGTTTATCGAAGAGATTTTTTTAGGCTTGGCTGGCATTTCTTCCCATCAACACAGGGTGTTTTACTAATGTTGGTCAAATTCAAAAGGGAAAATATGTATTATTATAAATGGAACACCCTATAATTTTTGATCTCATTCGAAAGAGCAATCATTCCCCTTTCCAAAAATGTATAGTTTTCTATCTTTTGTTTCATCAACAACAAAGATATTCGAGGTTTCATGTAGTAGTACATTTTTAATTAGTAATTTCATACGAACGTATTTTGATGCCTTAAAACAACTAATGCTGTGACCGTTTGACGCATAACAACAAAATCACCAATTTTGACCACCACATTATTCGTTAATAGCACGAGATTCATTAAAAACGTTTTTTAATGATAAGTGGATTGGTCGAGCTGGACCGATTGAATGGGCACTGCGGTCTCATGAACTAACTGTCCCAGATTTTTTTCTCTGGAGATATGTGAAGGATAGGTGCAACAATCCTAAGCCTAACAATTTAGCAGAACTAAAAAATAATATCAGGAACATTATTGAAAACATTCCGCAAGAAATGTTAGAAAATTCATTTGAAAATTTAAAATTTCATTTACAGTTATGCATAAACGAAGAGGGTAGGCATATGCAGCATTTATTGTAACTTTTTTGTTCTTCCTCCTTCATAATATGTATTGAATAATGTTATCATGTTTTCTTACTAAATAAACTGTTTGTCAGATTTGTTGGCAATTATTCACGTAATTAAAAATGTACTACTACATGAAACCTCCAATATCTTTGTTGTTGATTAAACAAAATATAGAAAACTATACATTTTTGGAAAGGGGAATGATTGCTCTTTCGAATGAGATCAAAAATTATAGGGTGTTCCATTTAAAATAATAAATATTTTTCCCTTTAAATTTGACCAACATTAGTAAAACACCCTGTTTTGATGGGATGAAATGCCAGCCAAGTCTAAAAAAAATCTCTTTGATAAACTACTGAAAATAGTGAAGACCCCATATCTTTGGAGCAATTAATAAGCTGGGCATTTATGTTTAAAATCAGTCACTCTTATTTGGGACACCCTGTATTAAAAAAAAACAATGCTTTAATTTGAAGATGAAAGTCTTATTTTGGATATAAATATCGGAAGTGCGCCATATATTTGTTGAACGATGTCATGCATATACAGGGTGAGGCATCGAAAACCTTGCTTTTCGCCTGCCGAAATTGTATTGTATGCAGTCAATAAAATCCTTTATTATTATTAATGTATGGTCTTTTTAGTCACAATTTTTCTAATATGGCGACTATACGAGGCGTCAAATTTCTATTCAGAAAGATCACGTCAAAATCTATGAAATCACCAGATATCTCTTTCGACCAAAATGACTGCACTATTTTTTAAATCAACTTTTTACGTTTAGCATCAATAAACAATTTATAGACACCATTCAACCGGCAGTATTACGTTTCAGTGAGAACAATGATATGGAAATTTCATTATGTTCAGCAATTTTTTTCCAACTGCTTTTATTATATATTATATTCGCGATAACAATATGTACAAAAAAACATTACAGCGGAATGTCTCCCCCCAGCAAAATATTTATTTTTGTCTGGCATTGTTGATAACAATAACAAAAGTTGCAAATATGGGTTATTGTAAGCTCGTTACGACGTGGATATACTTACCTTTTTGAGTGTGAAAAAAATATCAAGATCATCATAACAAATGGATCGACGCTTATATAGGAAATGTTTTTGTTGCAAAATTATTAAAAATATTATGTATTTATAATTCCTGCATTTGTTTGTATATAAAAAAAAATGATTGGTGACGTTATATATTTGCAGGCTAACCAATCACCAGCTCTCACTACCACATCACATGGCCTCATGAAGACATTTTCTTAGATCAAATCCCACTTCTGATATAAGCTGAACATTGAAAAAGCGAAACCCGGGACGATTCCAACTTCCAACCATTCAATGTTCTGATTTCTGATCGATATTACGTTCGTTCAAATAGGCGATAGGTATCATTTCTTTCGCGCTCTAAATGATTATAGTATCTTTCTTGGAACGGTACAAAAAGTGTACCTTCTGGAAGTGGTGATAAGTTTAATGTGCCCATCTCTAATTCGAGTTTGGAGTTTGCGCACTATACAGAACGGTTCACTTCAAAGAGCAATTCGGCTAAAAGATACTAGCAAAATAAATACCTACGAGCTACGAACTTATTTTTTATATACAGGGTGTTTCAAAAAAAGGTAACACCGTCTCTAGGATAGGTGAAAAACTGAAAAATAATTGGGGTTTGCTTAGTAAAATTTTGTTCTAACGCCATCCGTTTTCAAGATAAAGGGCGTTGAAGAAAATAAAAAATTACACATTTCTTACGATTTTGCCGAAACTACTGGCACCATTGTAATGAAATTTCATACGAATATGTTTTGGAAGCTGATATATCCCATGAATTTGTTATTATAACTAACTCTCATAGATGGCGCTAGTTACACGATTCATACAACGTATTATTCAACATAACTTTTTTTAGGGTAGAATTATTAGTCAAAACTCCAAGTGAACATAAACATCGTTTAATTTTACACCAAAAAGGTACTCTTGGTAAAACTCGATATTATGTACCGTTTTCGGAATATTTTGATTTGAAAATTATGAAGTAATAACCGCTCCTCGTATAAGTTAATGATAAATTTATTAATTAAAAAAACTTACAATAAGAAAATTAAAATAAAGACAAAGAACATAACATAAAATTCAATTAGAGTAAATGTTCAAAATGTCCTCCGTTTTCACGAATACACAAGTCTATCCTTTTTTCTAAAGAATCCATTAATCTTCTTAACGGTTGGAGATCATCTATGATGTCATTAAAGTGACGTTTAATTCTGTCTATCAATTCTTGACGAGAATTTACCTTTGTAGCATAGACTTTTTCCTTAATATACGACCAGACTGTGTAGTGCAAAGGATTAAAATCGCATGACCGAGGAGGCCAATGAATCGGAGCTTCTGTACCTCTACCAATCCATCGATTCCGAAAATTGTTACTCAACCAATTACGACACCTTCTATCAAAGTGCGGTGGAGCTCCATCATGCATAAAAAATAATGATGTTCGCTCATTTATCGATAAATCTTCTAATATCTCAAATAAGTGATTATTTAAAAAATCAAGGTACATATCACCACTTAAATTTCCAGGTAGAATATGATAACCTATTAATCTGTTACCTAAAGTTGCTGCCCAAACATTAACTTTAAATGAGTGTTGGTAATGTGATACCCTTTTGGCTTGTGGATTCTCATCACACCAGTAGTGTGCGTTATGGGAGTTAAACATACCTTGTCGCGTAAAGGTGGCCTCGTCCGTAAAAAGAATACATTTTAAAAAATTTGGATTGAGGGCTGTCCTTTCTCGCAATGTTTCACAAAAATCGACTCTAACCGGTAGATCGTCCGGCAAGAGTTCTTGAACTTGTCTGTAATGGTAAGGATGTAGCTGCTGCTCTTTAAGTATCCGCCAAGTAGTTGAAGAAGATGTATTTGTTTGTCTTGCCATATTCCTTACACTTAATGTTGGATTTTGATCAACTAAATTTAAAATAATATTTTCTTTATTAATTGTTCTTGTTGTTCTTGGTCTACCTGAATTTATTTTCTTTGGTCTTACATTCCCAGTTTCTCGACAACGTCGTTCAACTGCTCTAAATGTTTTTTTACTTGGTAAGTTTTTTCTAGGAAACTTTTCTGCATAACGCGTAAAAGCTGCACTAGAGTTTCCTAAACACTCGCCTAAAGTTAATAACATGTCGGTGTATTCAACATTTGAGTACATTTTGTTTAACAATATCTAATTTTACAAATAACAAGGTTTCAAAACTCTATTTATTGTTGACTTATTGTCATAACAATCAATAAATGTCAATTTTACATGGCAAACTTAGAGAAAAGCGAACTTTATCATTAGTTTATACCAGGAGCGATTATTACTTCATAATTTTCAAATCAAAATATTCCGAAAACGGTACATAATATCGAGTTTTACCAAGAGTACCTTTTTGGTGTAAAATTAAACGATGTTTATGTTCACTTGGAGTTTTGACTAATAATTCTACCCTAAAAAAAGTTATGTTGAATAATACGTTGTATGAATCGTGTAACTAGCGCCCTCTATTAGAGTTAGTTATAAAAACAAATTCATGGGATATATCAGCTTCCAAAACATATTCGTATAAAATTTCATTGCAATGGTGCCGGTAGTTTCGGCAAAATCGTAAGAAATGTGTAATTTTTCATTTTCTTCAACGCCCTTTATCTTGAAAACGGATGGCGTTAGAAAAAAATTTCACTAAGCCAACCCCAATTATTTTTCTGTTTTTTACCTATCCTAGAGACGGTGTTACCTTTTTTTGAAACACCCTGTATATAACAACAATAATAATCACTTTTTAATGGGTACCTTTATGAAACGTTGTTTTCTTTAAAATGTAAACGAAATGACCTATCGAATGACCTTTTTATTGTGATTGTATAACAAATGTGAGTATTTGAATAATGTAAACATTTCTTTTCTGAATATATGAATATGTTTTCTGAGCATGCACGAATTACCACATAGAAATAACTCCAGAGCCAGAGAGAGAATGACATTATTGAAATGTTCGCAGTATATCGTGACCGAAAAGTGAGACCAAGTCCAATGTCCGCAATTAACAAAATTCGGTTGAATCTATTTTAAGAAGTAGCCAGTGAACAATTCGTCCACCCTAAAGGCTGGATCTATTTCGAAGGAAAGATATTAGAATAGTGTTAAATTATGTCATGTAACTATCAAATTATATACTTTTCTTTTTTTCTCTCATCCTTATGCCTTCTCAGGCGTCGGATTGGAGTTCTTCCTGAACCCATGTTTTCCATTCTTTTCTGTCCCTGGCTAATGCCTTCATCTCTCCCAATGACTTTCCTTTGTTCTTTCCAATTTCTTCAATCTGGTCTATCCATTTCCTGCTGGGTCTTTCTCTTTGTCTTTTTCTTGATATTCCCATTTCCATTACTTTTTTCGCTATTCTATCTTACTTCATTCTTACTAGGTGGCCAAACCAGTTTAATTGTTTCTTTTTAATATTTGATATTATTGGGTCTTGATTAGTTATGCTTCTGATTTCTTCGTTCCTTACTTTGTCCCATTTCGTTTTTCCTGCTATTCTCCATAAATATTTCATTTCCATTGCATTTATTTTTGTTTCATGCTTTTTCTGCAGTACCCAGTTCTCACTGGCATAAGTTATAGTTGGTACTGTAATTTTGTTGTATATTTCCATCTTTGTATTTATATCAATGTATTTATGGCTTAGTAATGTTCGATTTAAGGAATAATATATTTGCTCTGTTATTAAGTTCTGCGTCTATTTTTCCATCTTCTGTTAAAATACTTCCTAGGTAGTTATAGGTTGTTACTCTTTCTAATGTTTTGTGATTACATTTGAATTCCTCGTAATTATTCCCCTGTTTTTCATTCACTATCATTACTTTGGTTTTCTCTGTATTTATTGTCATTTTCATCTTTTCTATTTCTCTTGCCAGTAAGTTAATTAGTTTCTGCAATTTATTCCTCAATTTTGATGAGTACGATATCGTCTGCTAGGTTACTTAGTCTGACCGGTACCATGTTCCTGTACCCTATTATCGTGTCCAGATGTCCTCCTTGTCTTTTTATTTCCTTCACTATTTTGTCCATAATAATAACAAACAACAGTGGGCTTAAGCTATCACCTTGTTTTATACCTTTTTTCATTGAAAACTCTTCCGATCTTCGACCTCCTATCTGCACTCTTAATTTGACAGTCTCGTATGTGCTTTTAATTATATTAACTAGAGCTTTCGGTACTTCTAAGTCTTCCAATACTTCCCAAATTTTTTCTCTTTCTACTGTATCAAAAGTTGCCATCAAGTCTATAAATGCTAAATACATTTCTTCTCCCGCTTCAATTGTATTATTTATCAATTAGTCTTCTTAAAATGTATATAATATTATCATTTGCTTTGCCTTCCTGGTCTGAAAGCTGCTTGTTCGTCTTCTATCTTTGCTTCTATATGACTTCTTAATCGGATCTCTAATATTCTCGTATATATATTTTAAAGCTGGTTTGGGCTAAACATATTGGTCTATAATTATTGCACAAATTATTTACTAAATTAATTTTATCTTAACGCAGTCCAGTATCCAACCTTATCTGAGCCAATAATCCCTCTTTGATGCCAACAACTTGATCTTTTATTGCTTCATTTTGAAAACCAGTAGGAAAATCGCAAACTTGGGCACTTGAATGTAAAGCTGTTTTAAAATCTTCTAAACTTTCTACTCCAAGTAAAAATTTGATAATTAGCTACTTGCTGTCGATGCTACATGCTTAAATCTTGATTGCTACTGTTCCCCGGGATTGAAATATAACTTATCAGGAGCCGGTATCTGATAAACTGGTACAATACATTGCCTATTTAGCACTTGATTGACTTCATTATTCGGTACTGGTGGATTTGACGTGTATATTTATTTCCAATAAGCAACAATTTTAAAAAAATCCCACCTTTGTGATGGAAGATCCAGATCTCTATTCGAAATTAGAGCAGAGGTCATTTCTGTGACTTCCATAGTAGTGACTACTTGAAGGCTTCGTAATTTGGAATGGAATTCGGTTATACAAAAATAAATTTAGCCACATCTTCAAATAATTCTTCATTTTGAATATTTTCTAAGCTACTTTCTGTATTGGTCAAATATTTTTTGTTCAATAAATAACAACATAGGTATGTGGTATTTATTATTGACAAGTAATGTTTTGAATAAGTGAGGTATTTTGTTTGTTAAGACACTCGCACGTTTGTGGTAGCGGTTCAATGTCACAATTTATAATCGTCAACAAACAAAGGATACAAAGTAATTTTTTTGGCATAGAAAATTCAATCTTGTTAAAAAAAAGTAGAAGTCAGTTTTTGAAATATATAACATTCATGTATCATAGCCAAGAGAAACTTTTCAATCCGAGCTAGAAAATATCTGTAAAAGTTCCATATCAACTAATTACTTTTAAAAATAGATAAACGTAAGTGCCAAATTGTATAAAATAAAGATAAGTACTAGTTACTTAATCTTTTAAAAATAAAAAATAGATATATATTTATTTCCTATTCAGTTGAGAAAAGAATTTATAATTCCCACAACTTGGAATATTATTCATTTAAAGGCTCTGAAACTGTCTAGAACTGCATGTGGCTACTCTATATGTTTAATTCAACAGTTTAATTTGTTTTTAAAAAATTTAGTGATATTTTTTCAATTTCATTTATATTTTAGTACCTAAATTTTACCAACTACGGATCTGTTACTGTTTACTTAGGATTTATAAACTATTATTACTAAATCTTTAAAGCTAGAGGCCGAGTCAAATATCTCTGCAAAGATTTCGTTTGTGTTGTATCTATTTTTAGTACGACCCACTGAGCTATAAATGGTCACACATACAATTAGTCATATAGTTAAAAGTTTTGTGTCACGTGCAGATTGAATGAAAACTATCCATTGCTAACTATGATTCAACCATTAACCATTTTGTCAATGATAATTAAAAATGATAAATGACCGTTAAATTTTCTCAACGTTCCTTTCCGCAAATTTAATTTTCAATTTTTGTTTGCTGAAATTTGAATAGTCGTAGTGTAGTGCCTTATAAATCCACTCACCACAAACCTGATCTAGCCTAAGAGGTTTCAAAAAAGAAAATAAACTTCTGGTATGACTAATAAGTGTTGCAATTTACCACAGTTGAAGTGGAAAGCGGAAAATATCCGGGATGTGTCAGAATAACATCCGAAATGAAAAGATTTAAGACCAGTTAAGAAGGTTTGGGAGGCAAAAATAGGTAAATCAAAAAAGGGGAAGACCTAAAACATCGTGGGATAAATGTATTGGAAATATATTGAAGACAAGAGGTAACACATAGGAAGAAGCAAAAAGGACAGCAAAAAATAGAATGTACTGCAAGTGTTTACAATGTACCGGGTGGTCCAATAAGCCGATCTCTCGGCTATATATCAGAAACTATTCATGTTATAACTTTAGGAGAAAAAATTCCTCAGGAAAAGTGGACAAGAGAAATTGCTGGAAATTACTTTCAAGTTTCTAGGTTAACCGCTAGGGGGCGTAACCTGTAATGAAAAATTTAAAAACCAGTTTTTTGTGAAATATGCCCAAGTATTCCCAGTGTTAAATAAGTAAACTAAAAAAGGCCTAAATTTCGCACAAACTTGCTCAATTACTTTTTATTATATTTTTCCAAATAAAGGGTGGGGAAAAGTGGGAAAGTGTTTGTGGATAAATACCTATAACTTTGGATTGAATCAACCGATTTTGACGAAATTAGTGTCAATAGAAAGAGTGTGGATGAATTAATTACATCTTCTATAAAACAATGGCATTTAGTTTTAATTGTCATAGGTAGAGGGTACTTTCGAATGAAAAAAATTAAAATTTGTTTTCCTTAAGAATGTTTAATGGAAACACCTTATTGTGAATTATAATGGAACTGGATTAAATTCTCAACAAAATGGCGCAAACCGCATGTTGATAGCTATTGTCGAAGTCAAGTTATAAATAAAAACGCATAAACATAAGTGAGTATAGTATTGACTCACTCTGTATTATAACTTAAAATTAAATATGTAAAAGAAAGATCATACATACATTTCGATCATTAAGACTTAATGTCCAATTGAATGCTGCTTCAATCTCAGGTTACTGCAATTGTTAAATCTGCTAGAAGAACAACCGCATATCATGTCAAAAATTTTGTGGGCAGACGAGGCTACGCTTAATAGTGCGGGTGGTGTTAATTTGCATAATAAGCATTATTGGTCTGAAGAAAATCTGCACTGGGTAGAGGAAGTGCAGCTTCAAGGTAGATGGAGTCCTAATGTTTGGTGTGGTATAGTTGACGGAAAGATCGCAGGTTCATATTTCTTGGAACTTCAAATGGCGATACATATTTGGATTTTCTGGATAATTGGTTGTCTGTTTTATTGAAATATATTTCTTTACAAACATGAGGTATGATATTACAGCATGACGGGTGTCCTGCGCACTTTTCCAGACGAGTTAGAGATTATTTGAATGTAAGCTATCCAAATGGATGGATTGGAAGGGTAAGTATATTTTCAGGGCCAGCTAGATCTCCAGACTTAACATGTCTGAACTTTTATCTGTGGGGAAGATTGAAGGATTTAGCGTTAAAAATCACCAACCACGCGAGACGACATGCAACAGCGCATTAGAAACGCTATAAATAGTATATCAACAGCTGAAATTTAAGCAACATATATGTTACAGCGTGCTAGATAACATATTTGTGTGGAAAACGATTAAAAACGATTAAAAAATATTTTTCTCCCATATTTAATTTTAAGTTATAATACAGGGTGTCAATACTATACTCACTTATGTTTATGCGTTTTTATTTATATCTCGAGTTCAACAAAAGCTATCAACATGCGGTTTGCGCCGTTTTCTTGAGAATTTAATCCAGTTCCATTATAATTTACAATAATTGGGTGTTTCCATTAAACATTTTTCAAGAAAACAAATTTTTTTCATTCGAAAGTACCTTCTATCTACGACTTAATGCCATTGTTTTATAGTAGATGTAATTAATTCATCTACTCTCTTTCTATTGACACTAATTTCGTTAAGATCGGTTGATTCAAACCAAAGTTATAGTTATTTATCCACAAACACTTTCCCACTTCCCCCCACCCTTTATTTGGAAAAATATAATAAAAAGTACTTGAACAAATTTGTGCGAAATTTACGCCTTTCTTTAGTTTACTTATTTAACACTGGGTATAATTGGGCATATTTCACAAAAAACTGGTTTTTAAATTTTTCTTCACAGGTTACGCCCCCTAGCGGTTAACCTAGAAACTTGAAAGTAATTTCCAGCAATTTCTCTTGTCCACTTTTCCCAAGGAATTTTTTTTTTCTAAATTTATAACATGAATAGTTTCATATATATAGCCGAGAGATCGGCTTATTGGACCACCCGGTACATAAATGCACTTCACCACATGAGGATTTGATTATTATAAATTTATTGCCGGAAAAGTCAGAAAAACTATATATGAAAGCCTAAATTAGAGAAAAATGGGGTAAAATACTCCACAGGCATATATTGGCTATTATTGACGAGTGTGCGATCCGCAGGCGAGTGACATAAACACCTAAGTCATTATAGCTTGTTGAATAATATACTATTATCTTTAAACTACTTTTTAGAAAAAAGTAGCGAAGGTTAGTTTACTATTTGTTTGGCTTCATTGTTGTTTTTGTTCGAGTCACGTTTGATAAAAACTTTCTAATGGCGATGCGTTCTACGGGGTGAAAACAAAATGAGACTTTTTTATACAGATTTGACAAATTTTTTTACCGACCATAGCATTATCAAACACTATGCTATGGTAAAATATTACGACTAAAAAATTCTAAAACTTTCACTATATAAATCATTTAAATGTATTTATCACACGGCACAGACATTAAATTTTATCAGGTGAGAAACCTGACCATCATCAAAATGAATTTATATATGAAGTTCTTCTCTCTCTCTCTCTCGAATCGGCTATTACAATATAAAATAAATTGATTACATCGACATTGTGAATGGAAAAGTACCAGATTGATTTCTGAAATTGTTTTTATTGCAATTTGAACGATCGGTACCCATATAGCCGACCATACACGTAAAAATATCATTTCAAATATATTATAAAGAATATAATATATATGCAGCTATTCTTCCGTCACGAATTTTTTCCACTCTTTCCTATTTTGAGCTAACTCCTTCGCTTCTATCCAGCTTCTTCCTCTTTTATCCAGTAATCCAGCAATTACTTTATCCCAAGTTTTTCTTGGTCTGCCCCTTTTTTTATTTTTTTCAATTTTTGCTTTCCATATTCTCTTTACTGGTATTCGTTCATCCATACGTTGTAAATGTCCCCACCATTGTAGTTGTCTTTTTTCTACAAACTCTAAGGTTGATTGTATACCCAGGTCTTTTCTGATATCTATGTTTTTCATTCTATCTTCTTTGGTTACACCTCTTACTCTTCTCAAATATTTCATCTCTGTCGCCTGTATTTTACTTTTTTGTTGTCCTGTTAACACCCATGTTTCACATCCATATGTAAGTATTGGTCGATATATTGTTTTGAATACTTTTAATTTCGTTTCTTTAGATATTTCTTTTTTGTTGATAAATTTTGTATCCATGGCATAGTATAGTTTGTTAGTTTTAACTATTCTATTACTAATATCTGCTTCCTGTGTTCCTTTTTGGTCTACTATTGTTTCAAGGTACTGAAAATGTTCAACTTGCTCTATTTTGTCTGTATCTATTCTTACATTTATTTCCTCTTTGTCGTCTCCAATGACCATAACTTTTGTCTTGTTTTTGTTTATCTTCATTCCCATGTCCATCATTGCTGCATTCCACTCATTTATGTTTTCTTGTAGCTCTCTTTCATTATTTGCTATTAATATGACACCGTCTGCAAATGCTCCTTCACTGATGTATACCCTGCACAATTGTAAATGTCCCACACATACTTTTTTACTTAGATTTGTGCATTTCTTTATGATTTCATCCATGTAAATAATAAATAACGAAGGGCTTAGGCTCCCTCCATGTCTTAGTCCCATATTTGTAGTGAAATTTTCTGACATATTGTTATTTCTCATAGATGTTCTGTATTATTCTTATTATTTTTGTATTCAATCCCCTTTCTGCTAATATTTTCCACATTTTTTCTCTAGGTACTCTATCAAAGGCTTTTTCTAGATCCAGGAAAGCCAGGAATAATTTCTTTTTTTCCTGTACCGCTTTTTCTGTCAACTGTTTGATAGTAAATATGTGGTCTTGGGTACTTCTACCACTTGTAAATTCACTCTGTGACTCCTCTAGTGTATTTTCTATTGTCGATCTGATTCTTTTCTCCAGTATCTTCTCCAACATTTTCATCGCGGTGCTAATTAATGTTATTATTCCACGATAGTTATTGCAGTCTTTCACATCACCTTTCTTGAAAATTGGTACAATTAGTGCTTTTTGCCAGTCTCCTGGTAGCGTTTCTTCTTCTATTATTTGATTAAAAATTTGTAACATCATATCTTTCCCTTTTTGTCCAACGTTTTTAATCATTTCTGATGTGATTTTGTCATATCCAGGGGCTTTTTAAGTTCTGTTATAACCTGTTCTATTTCCTCTTCACTTATTTTCATTTCTGCATCTTCTTGCATACCAATTTGTACTTGATTCTCTTCATCTTTTGTTTCATTAAGTACTTCCTGATAATATTCTTACCATCTTTGCATAATTTCTTCGTCTTCTGTGTTAGTATTTCCCCGTTCTTATTTTTTATAAAGTATGTTTCTCGCTTTTGTTCTGTTTTTATATTCTTTAATGATTTATAAAAGAGTTTCTGATTTGCTTTGAGGTCTTCTTCTATTTTCTCTCCAAACTTTCTCCATTGTTCGCTCTTCGATGTTTTAATTAGTTCTTTTGTTTTCTTCCTTTCATCCTTATATTTATTATATTTCTTTTGTTTCACTTGATTTTTTATTTCTATTGTCCTCCATGAAGATTGTTTCATATTATTTTGTTTTCTATGTATTCCACACACTTTTTTTGCTATACTTAGGATTGCATTTTTGAAGTAGTATCCTCTATACTTTCGTTTTCTACTTCTTCATAATCAAGTTTTTTGTCTATTTCCTGTTCATATTTCAGTGCAATTGCTTTATCTCTTAATTTATAGGTTTTTATAGATTCATGTTGCAGCTTCTCTCTTGATGTAGGTGGTTGACTTATTTTTTCATCGTCTTTAAATTTGGCTTGTATACTTTGTATATTGATATTGTCTTTCTATTACTATATAATCTATTATCGACTTTTCATTCCTACTCTTTACTTCCCTTGTGTATTTGTGGATATCCTTATGCTGGAACCATGCTCTTCTTAAAGCTATCAGCAATCCAACAACTAGGTCTAAACTGGTAAAAAAACTTTAAAGAATCCCTTAACATGCTGGCAAGAGACAGCAAAGTGTCTCTAATATTGGTGACGGCACATGAGGGGAACCTATGTGCAGAAAATGTGAAACACCTACTCATATACTCTGCTTCTGTGAGAACTTACAAGGACTCAGACTGAAACACTTTGGAGTGGAAATAACACAACAATCACAACTACTGAAGATCCCTCCAGATAAACTGGTGGCCTATATAGAAGACACGAAGCTTCTGGAATGGGAGTAGGTAGATAACATGGGTGATGGTACAAAGATTCAGTTTAAGTGCCTGGGCTGTTGAGCCCAACCCAAGCGTATGAATGAATGAATGAAGCTACTGTGTTACGTCACAAGTTAAATTGAGCATTATTTTAAATAAAATGAAGACATAAATAAATTAGACTGTTTTATTTAATCATTCAGTATGAATCTTCATCGTGTAAAAGCCTTATCTATTTAATTTTTTTAATTAAGTGCCTCTTTTAGGTTTTAAAAATCTCTCATACTATATTATCTGTAATTCCGGAAAACAAAGGCTTGATACGTTATTTCATGTTCGTACAGTAATTAAAATTTTATATGAATTCTTTAGCGATTACGTTAACTGCGAATTCAATGATAAAAACTGAATAAATTTTTATTAAGGCTTTTATCAATATTTTAAATTTTCTCATTTTATTATCAAGGTACGGACGCTCTTAGTTTACCACTTTCGGATTAGAAGCTTATAGCGATAAGGTGTTCTGTTCTTCGGAAATGTCAACTTAAATGTTATTTTTATTGTAGCTTGTAGCAAAAAAACACCGGAAATTTTTTCTAGATGCACAGTTCACACAGTGCTTTAGTTTTGTCTGTAAAGCAATTTTTAAATTATACATTATGTATTGAGAATGTAATGAATGTTTTGAAAAAAATTGCATTTGAAAAAAAATCGAAATTTGTCTATTTTTTTTAATAAAAAAGGTCATGATATATACAAAATTTTACAATTTAAAATACATCAACTAGTGTAAACTATTTAATTTAATTAAATCGTTTTATAAGTGAAGTTAATTAGTTTTTGAAGTAGGTAAATATTAAATATATTGTTTCGGTAATTGTTTATCGGTCATTCTCAAATCATCTGCTAAGTATATTCGGAAGTGCATAGATTAGAAATTTTTCGAAATATCTAGACAATTATTTAATAACAGTGAAGAAAGAAAGTCACATATCAATAAAAACAGAAGAAAAACTGAAAGAAAAATTCATAGACATAAAAAAACTCAACACAGAACAAGGCTGGAACATATTTAAAAACGTAGTCATTAACACTGCCACTGAACTTTGCGGGACTTGCAAAACAGACAATAGGAAAAAACAAACAGCATGGTGGAACAATGAAAAACTCCTTCGGAAGAAATAAAATACTTGCGAAGAACATTTGCAACAACAAGAATGGACAAAATTAGAAACACAAAAACAAGAGAGGAATTAGGTGTCCAACCCGTACTAAAATTTATAGAACAATGACAACTCAGCCAGTGGGGACATATTCAGAGAATGAATAAAAATAGACAAGTTAAAAGGACATATGAGGCAAAAATACTAATAAAAAGAAAAAAAGGAAGACCAAAACAAACATGGAATACAATAGTGGGTAATATACTAAGAGAGAGAGAGAGAGAGATAAATCATGGGAAGAGGCGAGAACATTGGCAAGAACTTAGTTGCTGCGAAAAATGCAAATATCACTCTAGAATTGCTGTGTCTATTGTGTTACATTGTACCTACTGTGTTAAATAACCAATACGAATAAGATTTGAGATAATATAAGTGCATTTTTTTGGTTGAACAGCTGAGATTGTATAAACTATACAATTAACAAGATATTCCATCAAACAAATGCTTTTTTGAGTAGCCCTAATTTTAAATATTTGTTATTTTACAAAATCGCTTTGAACCTTGTTTACGATACAGTTTAATGGCGGAAATTAACATCATAAATTTTTGATGTATCAAATGTATCAACAGGGTGTTTATTTTAGTCGTGTATTCTAAATTTAAAACGGAAAATGGATATTTATGTGAATAAATTATATTGAATCACATCACATATCAAATATAATGCCCCTCGTATAATTAAAATGAAAACAGGTTATTAGTGAAATACTAGAATCAGCTGTTACTTTTATAATATTGGATACGTATGTTTATCATCAAACATCTAAATCTATTCGTAAGCAAAATGTATTTAGTTTGATATTACATTACATATTATTATTAGAAAAAAAATAATGATAACTTGAAGAGAACTGGGGTCAGGTGTCTAACCTGAAATATTAATCTATGGAATTATATGTGAAAATATTATGAATATTTAATAGATGTTACTTTTTTGTAGTTTCTATCAAAGATTACAGAATAAAAATATAAGATGTTTCACTCCAGGGCGGTTTGATTCAAGTTGCTGTCCCAAACGGACGCCGCTCTCATAAATTATGTTTACGAATCGCTTTTGTTGTCAATAACGAGACCGGTAGCAAAGATGACAGAATAAAAGTATAAGATGAAACATCTTATATTTTTATTCTGTAATCTTTGTTTCTATTAACCAAAAACTAAATTCTTTACTCGTGTCGAGTAACCTGAGAAACTAGTATTTTTTAAATGCTTTCTTTGGTAATTGTATACTACACAACCTTATCCTAACTTTGGTCAATCTTTGATAAAAACTGTTCAAAACGACTGTAGAATGTATTTTCTCTAAGCTTCAGTCAGCTCACAGAGACTCAACTACTTATTTGGTATAAAATTATAATATTTTTCAATAAAAAAAACAAAAAATTAGTAGGGTAACCTCAAACGAAAAAAGAAAAGTATTAGAATTAAGATTATACTGACAATCTGACAACATCGCACCTATAATATTAAGTTTTAAAGCAGATCATTGGTTAACTTATCGAGAATGAAAGGAAAATGATTGAAGTAGGTACACAGTGTTGAAAAATGGCCGCGTAATTTGAAAAATTGCAAACTTTAAACGCCAGTAGCAAAGTAACTAAAAGCGTGCGCCAAAAACGGAGTTGTGTTTGGAGATCCTGAAGGTGTACTGAATACGTTCATAAAATTTTTATTTGTAAAATCCATGAGGAGGTGTTGTATACAATTACCCTTTCTTTTTGTGGAGATAGCTCTAGAATATGACGATATATCGATCACTGGATATTAACCGCGAGAAGTTTAGAATCATTTGAACTGCCAGTTACCGATATTCAATTCAATTAATTATAATTTAATATAAAATGGTGATAGTAACAGTTCTATCAACTATCGATATATTTTTATACTGCCATGGAAATACAGTATTCAACTGCGGATATTTAAAAATCACCGGATGTACAATTTTTTATCTAAAGCGATTACTCTAGTCATTTCCTTATTCGGGTTAGTTTTGATTTTTAAACATAACATAGTTAATTGATTGTACATTTCTTTGCAATGCAATTAAACAATCCCCAGCAAAAAATCTCAACATTTGCCACTGCAGCTAACCTTCGTTTTTTCTTTTTGTAACTCCGGCATAATATTTTTTTCTAATGTCGGCATAATAATGTTTTCTAACGTTGCGAAGTAAAACCTCTATGGAGAAGATCTCCATCAATCATTACCTTTATCTGCAGCGTGTTTTTCAAGTTATTTAGTGTAATACGTTCAATTTGTTTAATTCCTTGCTTACATTACAAAGAAAATAAATGTGTGCGTTGCAGCTTTAAGTATCGTATGTATTGTAACAAAATATTGTAGTATGATCTTAGCCACAAAGTGAATTATATTTATAAATAACATTTCATAGATTTCCATTCCAAGGTAAACGATTCTATAATGTAATTTTTTTAGAACTAACGAATACTTGTTAAAGTTTAACTTTATCTCCGCTGTAAAATTCAGATTAATATTTAGTGATATCGATTAACAAAAAAAAATTACCAATGACGAAATTGAAGATAAAGGGCGTATCTAAAGTCTCGTAACTCCCATTTGACATACGTAAAGTATAGATGATGAAAGCATATTGTTTTTGGATTAGCCATAATTTTTTGTTATTAATCTTTTGATGGATTCGATAAGACAATTTCACACGTAATGACATTAATTAAATATCATAATTCCACCTCACATTGCAATATATTTACAATAGGTGCAGTATGCAACGAGATATGAGAGATATTTGCAACTTATGTATAGCTCTAATTTCTATGTTCATAAATTCTGTAGAATAGGTAATAATAATTATTTTTAAAGAGTCTTAAGTGAAATTTTTATCATTTGAAAATACGATTGAGAAAGAAGGTTGGTGAAAAACACATAATATTTTCTACAGGGAGTTCCCATACAACAAATATGATTTTTAAAAACAATTCTGGAGCCATCTAAGTTCTAAGTTAACTAATGACAGTGTATCTCAATAGAGTACACGCATATTTCATATTTTGCTTGGATATTAATTTATAATAGTAAATATTATGATATCAAAAATTACTAATAATAGGAAATATATCAGTTTCCATTGGAAATTACTCTCAAATTTTAAAATAAAATTCAAATTTCAATGCACTTTCCGACCACAACCCGAGGATTTCCGAACGCTACCGATGATACGTGTGATGTCATATCTCTTGTGTTTACTTATGTCAATATGGCCGGTATTGCATTAGGTTATGTGTAGTTGTGTGTTTATATTGTTTTTTAATCAACTATTAATTGCTTCATAGACGTAAAAATATCATTTATATGTTTGTTTGAGACCATTACGTGTTTGTGTGTGCTTTTTTTTATTTCTAAAGGTCAGCGTAAAGTGGAAAGTGGTCATAAATATTCGATATTTCCGAGGATATTTTAAAACTTTTGGAAGAATATATTTTATTTAATAGTTCACTATTCAGTATATACAACACCTAAAAGTAAATCCACGTAAATGAAGAAGATTCATATTATAATCTTTCCATTTTAAAATCGTAAATTTATTCCAAACTTTCTATTTATTTTTAGTCTCAACAACCACAAAAAAATTATTTTAAATGAAAATTAGGACTCATAATCCATAACTAACTCTGTAATTATCAACGATCCGAAGTGAAATCTCATTTTTTTTAAATAAATTCCAATATATCTTTGCAAATTAGTAAATATTCTTTCAACCATTTCGACCCACTTTCAAGGACTCAATATTGTTAAAACAAAAGGTATACAATTATAACGGCTGATAGATTGCATCCAATTCCGACTAAAAAAAACACACCCAGTGTTGCATCAGCAGACTCTGCCCACTAGGTATAAGAAAACATTTTAAATCGTAGGTTGAATGACTATCAATGCGTAGTTTACAGCTCTCGAAATGTCTGTTTTATTTTGCATTTTATAGTTTTCAGTTGATTAGTTTTGTAGGCACGATGCCTCGATCTACGCTACATTATTTGAATATACAGAGTGTCACCGAAATTAGAGTATGGTAAACATGTTAGTTCTTCATATACAATAATTTTTTGACGTGACGTTCACTGAGACCTAAATGATCAATTGTGCCAACTTCTACTTAGTTCCTGAGAAAAGTCTCCTCTCCTCCTTTAGTCCTATTTCCCTGAGAAATTTTAGGATATCTACAGGCTTCAAATTAGGAAAATGTGCTTCTTCTATCCAATAATCTTCTAGTTGTTGTGCCCAAGATTCTGAATTGTAAGTAGATGGAAGTTTCTTTTTCCATGCCACAGAATATACATTCTTCTTCCTCCTCTATTTTGAGCTTTGTCAGGCGCTCGGTCCCGTTAGGATCCCTGTTAATACTTTGACTTATGCATTCATTTGATCTAAACGAGTTGTAGTTACCCATATTTGATTGCCCTCATTGCTAGTGGTAACTTTATGCCACACGTTTAACAGTTCTTTCATAATTTTTTTCTCTATGGTTTTTCCTAAAACTATTGATTGAATAATAATCATCAAACTAAACAAATTCACTGAACTATGAAACCGCGTTAAAGGATTTGACCAGTTGCTATGTCCGTTTCTTTCTAGTCAAAGTACAAAGTCTACAATTAAAATTAGCTGATCCTAAGATGGCCTTCAGAATTCATTTTTTTTTTTAAAGTACCACCTATATAAGTTTATAATAGGTAGGTACCAGAATTTTTTAGAAGGCGCCTTTAATTAATTCCATATTAATATTAATGATGGTAGTTTGAATATTTAAGTTCAACAATTTAAAAGAATATGTTGGTATGTATTTTTTTTATGTTTGAAGTGTCGATCATTTATTCGCAGAAAAAAGTTGTTCCAATTATAAAAAATGACAGCTAGTTTCTTCTTTTCTAAGTGCTTTATTTGTTCAACTCATTGACTCTGAGCTTTTACCATACCAGTGTAATATGTACCAAATATAATGTAGTATATAAATAAATAAATATCAATTTCTATTTAATCCTGACGATGCAAATGTAATTTGTGAAGCCGATAGAGTTGTGAAGCTATATTTCTGTAGTGCAATTTGTTTATTTTTCTTGTAAACGATGTCTAAATATTTTCTAACCAATTTCATACTTCTTTTTCATTCATCATTCTGGTCTTTGACCATCCGATTCCCAATAATGCAATCTTACAGCTCTTAAATACTTTTTTTCTTATCGCATTTTACCTATTTATAGCTTCTTCTGTCCACCGTCCTTCACGATTATTCATTATTTCACTTGCCAAAGTTTATTATTTTCTTTTACTTTTCAGTGACATAATACACTGTATCCACATTGTAAGACCCATCACACTTCGTTGAAAAGGTACAGGAATATTAATAATGGAAACTCCCTTTTTTTCAAAAGGCCAACCATCTATGTGGCTACACCGAATAAATATACCTTTATCGTCGTCCTTTAAAGAAAATATCGATGTTGGCCAAAAATTATTTACAACCCAAAGTCCTCTTCTAATACTCCCTCTCAATGGCAACGGTTTTTGGTTTTATTAGTTTTATTTTGAAAGATTAAATATTTATATTGAACTAGACTTAATCCACATAAGCCTATAACAAATGATAGCAGTCATTTTATCTCTCTTGAATAAAATTTTTTTTTCTAAATTTTTGTCATTTTTATGCAATTACAAATTGAATTCATTTTAATGTCTACAAGTTGTTATTGCAAAGTTCACTATTTATATAAATGTTGAGATCACACACAAATTAAAATCAACAGCTAATTCGTCAAACAACCTGAAACCTGCCAAGGCATTAAATCTGCTTTTCTGCCGTGTGAAACATATAATTTTTTCTTCAAATTTATTCCAATTCCTCGCAAAATCGACTTTTTCATATTTAAATTGCGTTTCATTATCAATATCCAAATAACTAAATTATTTTATCAAAGGTAACTGGGCCCTGCGTTACTATGTTTACCGCTGATGACGTTTGTTGAATATGTTTGTTTACTGTTTACTTTGTCATTGTCAATTTTGAACAGTTGTCATGTTAGAAATGGATTTACTGCAAAGTGAGGATGAATTGATGCAATTAACACCAACTGAGATAAGAGACCAGGCGCGAGATGTGGAATTTAACCTTTTACCGGAAAAATCAAGAGCTGTATATGAACTCACATACAGCAGATTTATGGAATATAGACAGAAGAAAAATATAGGATCTTTCTCTGAAAATGTGGTGATTGTCTATTTTTCCGATCTTTCAAAGAAAATGAAGCCTTCAACGTTATGGTGTACCTATTCGATGTTGAAAGCTACCCTGAACATAAAAAATAACATTGATTTGGCAAAATACCTGAAGTTACGGGCTTTTTTGAAACGCCAGTCAGACGGTTTCCATGCAAAAACATCCCGAGTTTTTCAAAGAGAAGAAATCGAGAAATTTTTATCAGATGCCCCAGATGAACTGTATTTGGGTACTGCTTTCGCAGAACTTCGGCCACGTTGCTGGTGCATTCTGGTGGGGACATAACAATGTTGAAGCAACATGGAGGATGGAAGTCTTCCGCTGTCGCGGAGGGCTATATTGAGGACTCGCTAGCCAATAAGTCGAACATCGGCAATAAAATATTTTCTGGCGTTTCCGGAGTATCAAGTGTGGATACTAAAGTTGTTAATTTTACTGGAGAGGAGGGAAGTGGACAGAGTTCAATTGTATTGAATAATTGTTCACAATTCACCATAAATATATCTAATAAATAAAAATTTCGTGTTGTAGTTTGTAGTTTTAATGCAATAAAACCAGTTTAATCAGCATCATTTTGAGTTTACTTAATGTTCTTAATTTTAATAACCAGTTTGATTTAAAGTATTACTTGGAAGGTTGCCTAGCAACGAACTTTTTCTGCCTAGGCAGTAAAAGTGGACTTTTTCTGCCTATGCATTAAAAGTACAAATTCTAAGCCTGTCAAGTGTCACTAAAAGGCGGCTTTTAATGTCATTTGGAGAAAAAATAATTTGTGCGCAAGTTGGTACAAAGCACTTTTTGGACATTTTGGAAACACGATCGCGAAACAAACACAAATAATCCAAATAACAATATCGATTTTGAGGTTAGATGAGATGTCAAAATTTAAAAACCAGGGAAGCAAACCTTACAAATCCTACGGAAATAACGGTATGTCATTGTCAAGGTCGTAGGCTATTTGACGCCACAAAGGAGGGAAGAATGACATCACGTTCAAAGCTCGTGCAATTTTTAAATAAAATATTTCAATTTAAAGCAATAATAGGTAAAAAATTAATGAAAAGGCCCATTAGAAGTGAGAGCAATGCACATCATTATGCCTACATTGATGAAAATCCACACGTCATAGAAGAGACGGAGCACCAGTAAAGATATAGGTGTAATCGGCAATCAACTACTGGGACCAGTAGAGTTACCTAAGAGAACAAAATAGTTTACCTGGCAAAATGTATGGCACGATGGTTGTTCTGCTCATTTTTGTTGAGTAGTTCGTAAATATCTTGACACTAGTATGGAAATCAATTGATTGCAAGATCTCCTGATTTAAATCCATGCGATTTTCATATTTGGGACAACTTAAAATCATTAGTTTATGCTGTTCAGATACAAAATCGTATTCAGCTGTGGAAGTGCAGTTTGCGATTGGAAGGACAGTTTGTATGTTAATAAAATTCTAATGCATCGTAAATTTTTTTAGGAAAATTTTAAAATTAAAAACAGTTTTATTTCGGTATAAGGATTATTTTAAGAGATATCAAAAAATGTTGTTAACAAAAATGGTAGATGTGTTGAATGTCCATATTTTGAAATTATATCGAACTATACAGAGTGCTGCATAACTCCGTTACAAACCAAACATATGGTTTTTCAAATGGGAACCCCTGTATATTATACCGAATTCGGATTGGTTACATTTTTTTGAAGCTTTGGGTATAGGGAATGCTTGACAAAAATGAAAGTTACATAATCGAAGATTCTAATTTTGCTATAAAATACAGGGTGTTCCATTTGAAATAATAAAGAAAATGACAGGTTCGAGTTTCCGTTCACCCTGTATATAAGAAATAATATAATTGAAATTTAATAGGATACGGAGATATTGCATCATATTACGAAACTCTCTTTGGCAAAATACATTTTTTTTCTTCAACGTACAACAAGCTACAGAGCGTTGATTTACCTACGATTTTCACATAAACGTGTCCACATCTTTTGAAGGACTCTGTATAACGTGGCAAAACCTCATATCAAAAGCTCCAAAAAAATGTAACCAATCCGAATTCGGTATAATATACAGGGGTTCCCATTTGAAAAATCATATTTTTGGTTTGTAACGGAGTTATGCAGCACTCTGTATAGTTCGATATAATTTCAAAATTTGGACCTTCAGCACAAATCTACTATTTTTGTTAATAACATTTTTTGATATACCTATCTCAAAATAATCCATATACCGAAGTTTGTCGTAAGTTTGGTACACCCTGTATATAAAAATATTGAGGTTATATTTAAAAAGAATAAGGACATAAAAACAAACCCCAATTAATTAACCAAAAAACCATTAACTTCGGCAAAAATTAATCCTCCTTAAATGTGCCAAAATTCGTAACTATTCTATACATCCCTCACGAAAATTATTAACAATAAAGCGTTACTAATAAAAAAAGTCCTTCAGCTAATTCCAATATAGCAAATATAACCATGTGGTCGTTATTAACCATATAAAAGCCAGTACTTTTCCATTGCTACGTCACCAATCGAGTAGTAGTAACCTCTGGTTAGAAGAATGTTAGTCCAGGTAAATTAGACGAGAACTTCGAATTAAAAGAATTGAATTCATAATATATCAACATGATTCAAAAACAACCATTATCATATGCTAGATTAGATAATATTGAATATTAAAATCTGGTTTTTTGACAGTTCTTTGTTTGATCATGACAATTGTTTTCTCGTTATTTTAGTGACGACAAACTACATACAATCGGTATTGTAAAAAAGGTGATATAATACGTATGAAGGTATTATATGTAATACTTTAATTCCTGATATGAATCATTAATGATTAAGAGTGTAAATAATTCAGATTAGGTATCAATCAAACCAGTTCCAGAACTTATTGTAGTTATTTCAAGTTTTTGGTATAATTTTACCGGACTACGATTAAAAAAGTGTATAAATATTCAAGATTTGGTTAGATTACCAAAGATAGCGTATAGGAACAAATTTCTGTGGTTCGAAAAGCGGAGTAAATATTTGTTACAAGAAATTTCTATAAATAATTTCGAGTAGGTAGATGACGAAATAGCAAAAACAAGTTGACAATTTTGTTGTAGAAGAAGGGATATTTTTATTGTTGAAATTAGATTATTATTGATATTTTATGTATAAACGAAAATAAAATTTAATCATACTGTAACTGTTTGCAATTTTATAACGGATTTTATTTGACTATGGGTCGAAGATCAATGTAAATTTCAATTCGATTCAAATTATTAACAGGTTGGTAATAGTTGAATTTGTAAATAGTGCCTTCACGGTAATACATTCAAAATTTGCTATTTTTAACCAAAAATTCGAGTCAAAAAAACGCCGGTTAAAATTCGATTAAACACTAAATATGTTTACTTACCTTTTCAGCCCCTTGTAGGAGCGCTGCACTTCCGTTTTTCTTAGACATTTTTTGGCAATAAAAACACAATCACTGAAAAACACAGTCTTTTACCTCCAAAAGCTAGATTCAAAATGCTTCGCGACTGCCGCTCACCAAGAGAAGCCGCCTGTCCTGTAATTCGGCGTTGTTGTGTCGTCACAATGGTGGGGAGTCGACTTACAGTCACTAACTCTACCTTGGATTTAAAACTGAATCGTTATTTCCACTAACCCAACGATATAATGAAAACTAGTTTGTGTTTTGTGTATGGTCGACTTAAATTGGATTCATACGCAAACGC
>CAJUYH010002975.1:10871-25287 GCA_910591685.1 Galerucella tenella
GCCACAAAAGAACTAACCAGAAGAGGAATTTCTGGCAAAAACATAATGATCTGCACTGATAGTAGACAAGCCCTATTAGCCTCGGCAGATAACAATATTATCCTGAGGTGGGTTAAAGGGCACGACAGGAGTAGAGGAAATCGCACTGCGGATTCTTTAGCCAGGAAAGCCGCTGGACTAAAAATTCTAGGACCCACCTACGGCATAACGACTTCGACAATTGCGGAACTAGCCAAACGTTACACCCATGCTCAATCCCTTAAGAGATGGGATGGAATCAAAGGATGCAGTCTTGCCAGGATCACCCTGGGCGACCCTGGGAAGCTGGCTCCGAAGAAATATTTGGCGATGACCAGGAAAAACCTACGTTTAACAGTAGGATTTCTGACTGGTCACTGTCAACTAAGGAAACACCTCCATACTATGGGGCTAATGGACACACCTCTATGCAGGATGTGTGATCAGGAAGATGAAACTGTCAGGCATGTCTTATGCGAGTGTCCGGAGTTATCGTCAATAAGAGAGTGTGTGTTCGGTGAGTCTTGGCCTACACCTGCCGATATAAAGGAGATGTCTCCCAGTGACCTGTCCACCTTCCTGAGAAGGACAGGATGGACAATGACCTAGGAGGACAACTCCTCGGGAGGATGTACAATGGGTCACATGTGGCCTAAGTGCTGTGAGCCTACACACTCACCCTCCCTACTCTACAGATACAGATACAGATACAGATAGGTATAAAGTTTTCTAGATCGATGAAATTAAATTTGTCGGTTTCTTAACACCTTTTTTAATATCCATCTACCAAATGATCAACAATTCCTTCTTTTTGTAAAAGAGGCATTATGACCTTTCCTAGCACCGGCATAAAAACATACTCTCACACCGCTTTTTGTTTGATGTTATGTGATTGCTTAAATCAACAAGGCTACTGGCAACATCCGATGCTATTGAGCCGTTCCCGATTTTAAATCGGCCGTTCAGAATTTCCGCAGCAAAATTTACGGAACGTGTATCTGTATGGTGCATACTTGCATAGTCGAATACGGCACATCAAATGGTATCTCCAGCACTATGGAGTGGTTTCAGAACAATAACCTCTGATCAATCAAGCCCAGTATATTGCGATTTTTATAAATCGATGGAATCATAAAGATGGATGTGACTTTTTCCTCAGGTGTGAGATTTATTTTACTTTCGAAACTGTTATTTAAGCATGTACCGAATTTTCAATGATTAAGATTATCTGTACTTTTGTTCTTTATTCCCAAAATATAATAGATACCTACTCAACTACTCACTTATTTTCCAAATTTTTCACACGTATTTATTCTAATTTCCAATATTTTCACTTACATAATTCACATTAATAGAACCATTTGATTGCTGCTCATCATCCGTTAATCTAACAGATCTTCTAAACACTTTCGTATACAATGCTCCAAAGTAAGGATCATCATATTTTCCCAGGATTAAAATAATGATGATAGTGTTTCCGTGTGCTGTCATTTCCGGCAGAAACCATAAGAACAAAAATAAGGCATGAGTGAACTTGTAACCATAAGTGACTTGTAACATAATATAAAAAATACCCAGCACTGTCCAACTGTAAATTATAATATTTGCAACAGTCAAAGCGCAAGATTTTTGAAATGGAAGTGTAATAGTGTGCCTGAATTTTATATAATTACAATATATTAAAACACAATTTGCAATAATTAGTAGTGATTTTTCAGTTAACTGATTCCAAGCCAATGTAGAATTATGGAAAGTGACGAAGCACAAAATAACAAATAAAATGATTGAAATTATGTAGCAGACAAATATGGAGTGGAAATACAAAAATTGAGTGTTTCTTTTAAATTGTGGATTATAAACTTCGATTAACCATTCCAAGCTCAATCCCATTGCAAATAAAAATCCTGAGGTTACGCTGAACTGCCCTATTTGCATAACGGTAAAATACATAAGTTTTCCACCATTAAATAGATCTAATATAAAGTGAAAAATGGGAGAAGATATAAAAAGTAAACTGTGGAAAAGGGCGTGATGCATTAGATATTTATGAGTTTTTGTAGTTTCCTCCTGTGCCTTATAAATAGTTTTGACTATATAAATATCGACAGCTAATGATAAAAAACTGAGACCGACTTTGAGGATTTCAGTGAAAAATAGGAAATAATAGAAACTAGAGTAGACTGATTCCATGATCTCGTGAGGATCCACATCACCAAACGGATCTGCACTCTCATTGGCATAGTAAATGGCGTTGGATATATTCATCTGAAATAAAATAAAACTTATTTTCCCTATTTTAAATGGAGTCTTCAATTTATTTCACTTTATGGTTCTCATTTATTTATTATAATAAAGTGGAATTAATTAGAAACTCTTAGTTTCATTTGAAATAAAAATATGACTAGATTCCACAAAGTAAGGGCAACGAACATTAAACAAGACAAGAAGGATCACTCTAAGCTCCTCCCCTCGTTATGCCTATCTCGCTCGAATTTCGGATGCTACTGTGTATAGAGCACCGTAAGTCTCCTACGCGCGATATGCATAAACAGGTTGTCCGTCGTAGGGATATGTAAAGAAATATACCAGTTGTCTTTTTGAGTGAGCGAATTTTCCTTTACAAGTAAAATAAACATTTACGTACTTAGTGTTTTGTGTTTGGTTCTGCAAACAGAATGATGGAAAGGTAACATACGTGGAAAAATGTATAAACAATACTATGCACTTTATAAATGGCTGGAAAATTACTATTACTTTGTCTTTATGGGAAACTTTAAAATGCAGGAATTATTCATTTCTTTTAACAAGGAACCTTAATCAGGATTGCATTGAAATTTTTTGTGGTCTGGAAAGAAATTGTTGCGAAAACTCGAGAAATCCAACTCCAATTCAATTTTGTAGGGCATTCAAGAAATTATTTTCTCTAAAATATTTTAATGAGGTTGAAGGTGCCAATTGTATTAAAGATATTAATACAGTTTTGCTCAATGTTACTCCTGATATGCTAGAAGAATATAAAAATATCGATGTACCTATATTGATAAATAATAGCTCTTTAACAGTTTTCACATACGACTATAGAAATCTTTCAAGTACGGATGGCAATGCTATAGTTTACATTTATGGCTATCTATTAACGAAATGTTTGCTGCAACACTCTTGTAGTACTTGCACAAAGTATAATGATGAAAATACATTACCAAAAGAAGCGGCTGTTTTTTTAGAGCATAAAGCATAGGTATTCGACTTCTAAAAACTATGGAGGTCTGAATGTACCTCCTAGTAATATTGTAGAATATGTTAAACAACTAGAAATAATCTTTGTTGAAAATTTTAATAAAATTAATTGTTACGAGAACGTTGGAGCGACCCTTTGAATATTATATGAAAATTTACTATTTACACATCCTTGTAAAGAGTTTCCTCATAAATATTTTTTAAACCTATATATCAGGCTGCGGATTTATTTTACAATTAAATTTGCGAACCGGGATATAAAAAATAGATATTCTTCAAAACAATCAATGAAACCTAACATAAAATTAAATATCTCAAAACACATTTAAATACCGGCAGGTATATTTTATTTCACAACATTTACTTAAATACAATTTTTTCAATTGAGTTGTTAACGGACTATTCAATATTCATAGATTTGAACTCATTTGGTTAAACGCCTTTGGTTTTGGATGGTTCGTGTATCGATTCTCTCAATATTCGAATCGCGATAATTATTTTTCCCAGTACCCGTATTTTACTGTTAGGTAAGTTGGTACTCTTTGATGGCCTCGGATTTCAAACAACCTGTAATGACCTGTATATATTTTATATTAGAATACCTATTTAAGTTGGCATTGGCAAATATTTTATTGTTTATTTTTATACCTACTAGTCTCATCTGTAGCTTACTACATTATTACTTTTTGATGTAACTTCCATTTTTGCTAGGTACCAGTTCTTATAATAATTATGTTTAGATTCACCAATTAAATATCCTGACGATATTCCCTTTTTTATTTTAATTCCCATTTATCGGGATAGGTTACAATAACAATTATTGCTAGATGTATTGAAATCACCCTGGTAAGTGAACGTTTATTCGTTTTAATCGCCAGCGGTTTGCATCAACCTCGTATAAGCACGAGCACGTGCACGGCTCCAGGAATTTGTCGAAATCGTCGGCGCGCTTGTGTAAGCTGGACATGAAAGTTCCGACTGAGAGTAACCCTTCTTGTCTTGTTAATGTTCGTTGATATAGAACCATTTGATATAATTTATATAGATTAGGACACTTTTTTGCCGACCGTATCGGAATGGCATTAGAAAATGAAACAATATGGAGAAAAGAGTATAAATATGAATATACATACCTGTTTTTTTTTTCTGTACTAATAAAAATGACTTACTGTGAATCAACAAAAACAATAACAACACCTGTTTTTTAAAATTATTTACAATAATACCATAACAAAACAAAGAGATAACAACTAGCATTGATACTAAAAAATATAGTTTAAGAAAGTAACGGACTCCAATTATTCAATAACTCCCTTAATCATCCAATTACTTCATATAATGGCATTACTAACTGCGAACGTGAGTAATGAATAACATTATTTGTTACGCAAACTTAGCATTTTTAATACCGTTCATGTAATTTTTTTCATTTTCCATAGTTTCGGTATACAAAGTTGCATTAAAGTTGTTTCGATTAATTAAATATTTATTTTCATATATCGAGTTGATGTATTTAATGTACTACAAAGCACTCCACGCTATAACCATTGTGACATTGAATTTCTGTTCTGGTGAATCATTTTATCCTTGAATTTAGAATTATTTCTCACTTTTCAGCTCCATTTGCCTATAAAGTGGGTTTTTTAGTTTTTTTAAACCGTTATTTATAAATGGAACACCGTTTATTTCACTACTATATTGTTTTGTTATCGTTCATTGGCAAGTATACCGTTTCACATAAGAAGAAGCCACTTGAAGTTTGCCAACCGACCTGCGCAGAAATCAAATTCGGTCTAATGACCATTTCACGCCATATTGGCGTTACAAACGATGTTTCATGCCAAGAGTAATTTTATTATTGTCATTTGAGGTTTCATGTTTTGTGGGTTGTGTTTGATTGTTACTGTCGAATATTTTTATTTTTGAATATTTCAAGACGTTTAGCTGGTTCATCTGCGAGTACTGTGTGTCAAATTAATTTAAAACCATGCCTCCTGAAAAACTTGCTGGTGTTAAAGGAAGAGTTATCCTCAGTGAAAGCAGACAGATTTTTAAAAACGTTGCAACTTTCATGGAGTCCGAAGCTGAACATGGAATCCAAATATATGAAAAAGTATACATTACTTCAAAAAAAAGGTAGAACGTGTCGCGGGAGCTTTAGTTCCTTCCAAGCAAAAATTATGTAATACATCTGACGTTATAAATAAACAATTTGCATATTCCTCGGTGGTCGAGTAGTAAGCAAACCAGACTCTCACGTGGTAGACCCGGGTTCGATTCCCCGTGAAGAAGTTTTTTCTCATTGTTAATTTTATTTTCAAATAATTATTCTGCTTGATATTAATAACGACAACAGGTAGACGTTTGAAATATTTAGCAGAGTATTCATTATTATAGATAATGGTACGGTACTCTTCATGAGGGAGTCCGACTGGCAACATCTACTTATAACAGCATCGTATATTTAAAAAGGGAAACCGTAGCATTATACAAATTGGACATTCAAGAACTGTACGTTTACCACAAAAAAAAGTGGAAACATAAAATTGAATTGTAAAATTTTCAATTTGAAGTTATATTACAGTTTATAGAAATTTTAATTTTCTAGATTTTTTCTTAAGTGGGTCGTAGAAAAAATATGCTGTTCGACTCGTGTGGATTTTCCATATCGCACTTTGAACGATTGAGCTCAAACTTCGTCCTCGTGCGATATGGCCATCATATCCACAATAGTTGCACAAACTACTATTTCTATCAAAATATGCCCTTTTACATTTAAAAACAACCTGCCAAATGTCAAATCAATTTATCCATCCATTTTGAAGTTATCGAATTAAAACATTCAAGTTTTCAAAATTTCATCTCCCCAATTTTAATGTAGCATCGGTGGTTCAGTGGTAGAATGCTCGCCTTCCACGCGGGCGGCCCGGGTTCGATACCCGGCCGAAGCATATGAATTGCTGCTTCGTAAACGAGAGAGAGAGAGACTCAGGAGAGAGCACACGCACGTAAGTAAGGCACATAACGAAGCAACGTAACATAACGTAACGTAACGGTCAGATCTTATGCGTTGCGACCCCCGGTCGCTCAAACCTAACCTGAAGTAAAGAACTAAAGTTCCAATAAATGAATTCTGCTAAATAATAATTGATATATGGGTCTGCTGCACTTAGAAGTGATTTATATGGTTCTAATACTAATACCTCAATTATCTCATACACAAAAGTAATAATATGACTTTATATATTTACAGCACGACTAGAAGTGATAGAATATACATTTCTCTGTGAAATTCTTTGTAAAATATATATTTATTGATATATTTATCTGGTTTTAATGTGAAAACGTTACGCTATTGATTTGAAGTCAAACGACAATTTCACAATATGGCGCTGGTTTTGACAAGTTCGCGCATACGCCTGCAACTTCGAGCTGCTTCTTCTTATGTGAAACGGAGTCTACAAGCATACATACAAGTGAAGCAAATACTATTTATCTTAACTTAACTTCACTTAGTATGATATAAAACAAAAATTTTTAAAAACCATGAAGCCGCAGGACATACGAACTCGCAATCTCCTGCTTCATAGTCAAGCGCTTTAACCAATTAAGCCATGACGTCAGCTAATGTATTTGCTCTAGTAGAACGTTTCAAACAATAAGTGTGTTAAAAACGATATAATAAAAGAACTCAAGATTCAATAACATCCTATATTCTATTACTATATTGTATTGACATCGGTTCTTGACGAGTCTGCAAAGTTTCGAATTGATTTGTTTGTTTAAAGTTTGTCAAAATCGAGTCCATCGGAGTCGGTTATAAACAAACATACATACAAGTGAAGCTAATATAAGCATGTTGGCAAACAAACAAACAAATATACATACAAGTTAAGCTAATATAAGCGTGTTAAAAATATAGTAGTTTGAAATAATAAGTAAAACATGGGAAGATGAAGAAATGCCAGAGAAATGGAATAGGAGTCAAATAATAGGTACATAAAAAGAGTGATCAACAAATATGCAAAAATAGCAGGGGAATTACCTTACTCAACACAGTTTATACAGGTGGCTATATACTTTGGCAAGTTTATTTGAAGCCGTGAAATGAATGCAGTCGAAAACATTCTATATTGCCACGTTTAACTAGGAAAAAGCTAAAGTACTAAGTATGTAGCGATAATAATAAGAAAAGGGGCTTTTTATTATTAACAATATTAACAATATGATTAAACTTTAATTCTTTACTGTGCTTGTTTCCTTGAATGTTTCCTATAATTTTTTTTTCCATTTATGAATATTAAAAGATGAACACTTTTCCAAATTTGTTATGGGCTTCTTCAAGCTCCGGCAGCGTTGTACGAAAGCCATAACTACCACACCCGCCTAATTACATATAATTGGTTATTTTTATTGAAAGCTGACTTCTTATTGGCAAGCGCGTGCGTGCGTTTTTCCCTCTCACTCCGTCAATTCACTGATATTGATTTATCCAGTAGCGTTGGTATTGTCAGTGACCTTTGTATTATCAATTTTACTTGGTAAAATAAATACTGTACGCCATTTGTACGTTTATGACAGATATGCGCCATGTTTCCTCGCCTCTCACCGATGCCTCGTAGCTTCAGATAAACTTGCCAAACTATACCTAATCTAACGTTTCTGAAGAGCAAAACATTCAGGGAAAAAAGGTGGAACGTGTCGCGGGACACACGGAAGGAACTTCAGTTCCTTTTAAGCAAAAATTATGTGATACATCTGACGTTATAGAAAAGCTATTTGCATATCTCTCGGTGGTCGAGTAGTAAGCAAGCCAGACTCTCACGCCGTAGACCCGGGTTCGATTCCCCGTGAAGAAGTTTTTTTTTATTGTTAATTGTTAATTTTATTTTTAAATAATTATTCTGCTTGATAGTAATAACGACAAGAGGTACCACAAAATTAGTGGAAACATAAAACTGAATTGTTAAATTTTTAATTTGAAGTTATATTACAGTTTATAGAAATTTTTATTTTCTAGATTTTTTCTTAAGTGGGTCGTAGAAAAAATATGCTGCTCGACTCGTGTAGATTGTCCATATCGCACTTGAACGATCGAGCACTCCGCCTACGGCGTCGTGCTCAGACTTCGTCCTCGTGCGATATGGCCATCATATCCACACTAGTTGCACAAACTACAATAATTTCTTTCAAAATTTGCCCTTTTACATTTAAAAACAACCTGCCAAATGTCAAATCAATTTATCCATCCATTTTAAAGTTATCGAATTAACATTCAAGTTTTAAAAATTTCAACACCCTGTATTTCGAAAAGTAAATGTGCTGGACCCCTTAATTGCGCAAAAAAAATTATGGAAATAAAAGTAAAAATTTATCCGAACAAATTCAAGTAGATCACCAGCACTGCGAATACCAGCTTTGCATAGAATTTTAATATAGCATCGATGGTTCAGCGGTAGAATGCTCGCATTCCATGCGGGCGGCCCGGGTTCGAATCCCGGTCGGAGCATATGAATCGCTGCTTCGTAAACGAGAGAGAGACTAAGGAGGCACAAGCACGCAAGCAAGGCACATAACGAAGCAACGTAACATAACGTAGCGTAACGTAACGCTTAACGGTCAGATCTTTTGCGTCGCTCAAACATAACCTGACGTAAAGAACTAAACTTCCAAAAATAACCTCTAACGATCGTCAGCGTATTTTTCTGACACCTTTGCATGTCATCTGCATCACATTGAACAATATAAAATAAAACATGAGGAAAATTATTATCTGATGAATTCTAATGAATTTTGTAGTAAGCAGCTCACAGCATACATTCCATGAAAACGCATTTAGCGTTTCAAGTTTACTTAAGAAGTTTGTGCAGCTCTCTTAAAGGCGATAAATGTATTTCAATTGGAGCATTGGTAATGAAATAGGTTGTTGATATGTTGTGTATTGATTATAACTGATTAACGTTGCTTATTTCGAGAACGAAGCAGAATTGCTAAATATTCCTGCTAATTACAGTTAGTTTGTGGTTAGAAATTGTGCGTTGTATTTAGTTTCACAGTAATACAAGCTTTAATCACACTATTTGATGGTGTATGTACTCTTCAATAATCAGTTGTTGATGTTTAGTAATTAGTTGAAATTATTTGATATATACTGCGCTATAGACTATTCCAGAATGAAGTTACTGGAAGAAACATGTCATATTCTATTCAAGTTTTTAAATGAAACTTACAGTTTCTAAATAATTCCACCTACATTATTCTTCCATTAAATTGGAATTGTTTAAAAGCAGTTATTTTCATTTAAAAAAGTAATATAATTAGATTACGCAAAGTAAGGGTCCACAGAATAAATTTAACATTTTATTTAGTTGTACGGATGAAAATTGGAATTATGGTTTATTTGCGATAAAAAGACGATGATGTCATTCTCTGTCACTTTCCAGCTTATCATAATAAATGTATTTATACCAGCCTTAAATACAAGTTATACCTAATGGATAGGGCAATTTACAGTCAGTCTACAGGTTTGCAAAATTTCAAGACGTTGTCAGATCAATTGGTAAAATTCTTTAGTTCAGTTTGACGTTTATCGACATTCGATAAACGTCTACTATATTTTAAAAATCATTTCTGACTGCTATTTCCAAATATATTAGAGTCATGAGCAGATTCCGGCCATCAGCACACAATATCTTTTAATTTGAGTTCAGCTTCACAAATTGCTTGTACGTTGAATGATAAAAAACCTTCATGGTTTCTGTAAATTTCAGCATGTGCTCCCACAGGAGACAGTAATTTTACATGGTTCCAATGCTCCAATACATCTGGGTAGCCCGGCGATATTGAAAAAACCTTGTCTATCACTACATAACCCATCTTCATTTCCTAGCATTTTCATAAATTCTCTTCCCAATTGAGCTATAGCTTCTAAAACCATATACGTTTTCCAGCTTGCAGTTGATTTTTCGATACCACCAAAGACTACAACAACATGCAGAAAACTCCCAGTAGCCAAAAAACGAAGAGTAAAACAGACTCATTTCAGTGCATTATTCATTCACTGTATTATTCCTGAAAAAGTAAGGAATTTAAAACCAAGACTTCAAGTATCAATAGAAATCTTATCTGTCTGTATCAAATTATAGTATATTACGTAACGTATGTGGTAAGAAGCATTTTACGCACGAATGGAAAAGTTACGTAAGTTACGCGTAATTCCGTGAGTGCGTAGAATGCTTTACAACACGAGTTACGTACTATAATTTACCAACGACCTACTTGTACTTGTACTTATAAGAAGCATAAGAAATAACAGTTACATAATTAGAGGTGCTTGGTAAACTCCATCTTTATTACTCTATTACCAATGAAAGAAGCACATTAAAGAACTAACGTTTAATCATTATTAATATATTGTTGATAATCGAAAGTCCATTTTTCAATTATAATCAATACATATACTTAGCCCTTTGGCTTTTCATAGTTAAACGTGGCCATATCGAATATTTTCAAATAGTAAAATTTGAATAAAATGGTGACGTCTATTGACAGTTTCTAAGATGTTGCTAGGGAAGCCGTGCGATTTACTTTACAGTTGTGCGTTTTTTTTACAGTGCGTAATAGACGTCATTACATTAATACCGACTGTGTGCTATTGACTGATTACAGGGGGGGGTCGTAGGTAAAATATTTTAACAAATTCCATCTATATTAAATCTAACACCCTGTTTTTTTAGCCTAAACCTGTTCTTAAATTCCTCATCATTCCAGATGGTGAAATGATCTGGTCTTTTTCTGTAAACCTTCGGAGCTCTAGGGTGTGCAATAATTCTCACAATTTCCAAAAAGTCCTCATCATCAGTAATATCATCATAAAAATCGTCCATGATTATACTGAACTGATTATAATGAAAATCAACAAATCCAGAAAATGAGGTTAAAACCACTGGGTGGATATCAAAATTATTTTTGAACTTTCTTTGAACGACAAAATTTGGCCGTTCAAGTTGAACCGCGTTACTTTGACATTGGACAACGAAACCTTTGAATCCGTGAACACTGAATGAACCCAGATCGTACAACCGGGCCTAAGTATATTGACCAACGGTTTAGGTGCTTTCAAATTAATTGTTTCTTGATAATTAAAATTAATCAATTAATCATTCAGACAAATCTGCAGTGTGTTGTCAAGTTTTTTGAATGAAAAAGCCTAAGTGATATTAATGTTATAATATATTTGAGCGTAGAAAATTGAATAAACTCCGATTCATGCATTACGAGGCACAGGCCAATAAAAAAGAAAAGTACCAAACTGACAATTTTTTTTATTTCATAAAACAAACAAACTACTGATTCATTACGCCAAACCTACACATAAAGGCGGCGCCAGACATGCGGCATTCGGCGAGTACCGAGCGACTGCTCGCCAAGTAGCAAGTGTGTGGACGGGTTCATCGCTACTTTCCGATGACCAATTTTAGTATTTGTGCAGTGCTCGCGTGGTTCCCGTTGTGTGTCGGTCTTTCGAAGCAACATCAAAGGAAACGAATATTGGCCGTATAACGCTCTGAATCCGCATCCACATATGGCGAATATCTGGTTTAGGTGCTTGTCATTTGGTGATTACTCCGCGCACACCTTGCCGAATAACTCAACTACTTGCTACTTGGCGAGCAGTCGCTCGGTACTCGCCGAATGCCGCATGTCTGGCGCCGCCTTAAGAAAGATTGATTCTAATTCCACTGTAAGAAATCTCGATCTCTGTTCGTTGGTATAATCGGAAATACCTGATCGAATGGCGAGAGGTGGCAAACCTTACCTCATTGATTTTATGACTACATCAGAGGATCATTTGAATATCGAAGATTTGCTATTCAAAATATGTGATGTGGCAATAAATATGGACGCAATACCTAATAACTTATTTGGTGATTTCGTGCAATATTTAGTCCGAGTTTTGGAACAATATTTGGAATATATTTCTTGTGTGAAATATTGGCCAACAGTCTAAGCTATTTTAGACTATTCCAAATTATTGTTAGTGATTTGATGATAAAATAAATATAAGCTTTTCAAAAATTTCGTTAGTTATGCAACCGGAAAATTTAAAATATTTATTAATGTGCACGGCTGCTCATGTCACTAAGCGAATATTAACTTTAAAACAGAGGAGAAGGAGTGTTTTACATTGTACAAACAAGCATTTCTATCTCTCTGTTATTCCAAGACATCTTTTTCAACAACTATAATACATAACCACAAATTATCAAGATTAATGACATTTCCATAGAACATTTTCATCGTGAAACAGAAACACAAACAATAAATCAAATTGTTAAGAAAATAGAACCTGTTCTATTTTTTTACAATTTGACAGGGTAGACAATTTTTAATACAATTTTTAATTTTAGACTTAACAATTTGAATTGTTCCAAAATTTGAACTAAATATTGCACAAGAAATTGTCTAATCTAAAATGATACCACATGAGGTTATATTTTTATGCTCTTTGATCTCTCAATATTCTCAGATCCGTTGAGATCGATGTTTTATATTTTAGAACAGTAAAAATGTAAAACAGAACACACAACTTTAAAAAATGGCGGTTATTTAGTTTAAACAGAACACGGAAATCTCCCACAGGTCGCTTTCATATGCAATAAACCGAGAACGATATAAAACGCCATCGTTTTGTACCTAATATTGTTAAGAGCAGAATACGGGATTTTTCGATTTCCGGTTGTTTTAGCCAAGCGAAGTGTCTGCTTAATAATTATTGATCTCTCTGTGCACATGAATCTGCTGCTCTTGAATCACATAACTCCTTTCATCGTCTGACATTATAATTAGTATCTATTCAATTCAAACAAGAGACAGTCCATTTACTGTTAAAGGTAACTCGATATTTTTCCGGTAATGGTGTGAACTAATTGTGTTAGCTTATGGAAAGCGTGAAATAACGTGTGATTTTTCAAGAAAAAACGAAACATTTGAACTCAACAAAAAACGGTCAGGAAAATTTTTCGGAAAAAGATATCGAAACAATTCAACATTTAGCGGCAGTACGGAAAGTTTTCGGATTAACAGTTTATTCTCAAAATACTTCACCTTTTCCAATAAAGGCTCCGGAGTACAGAAGTTCTGGATCACTTTCACTCACAAGGTTTTTTCTTTACAATAGAAGTCGATGGCAGAACTTTTCTTAAAAATCTCTCTCCCCAAACCTATAAATTTTTCCAATTCATATATCAATTCCTACTCCTTATTTCGGTAGTTCAATGGTAAAATTTAATTTATTTAATTACAACAAAAAATGATACATATACCGGACGGCTTTCGAATTGAATTAAATGGTATATATACCGAACTTCCTCGTACTAGTCGCTAATAACAGTTTATCTTTATATTGTCCAGAGTACTGAACACGAATATAACATTTATTTTTGTCTAAAATTGCGGAAACATTTTACAAGTTGACTTTTCTACCGAAAATACAAGAAAAACGATTACCATTTTCGACGATCAACTCGCGGCTTCTCGGCGAATAATATAATATATTTTTTCACCAGGTCGAAGTGAGAGTGTATCGTTTATTCAACTTCTGACAATTATCAAAAGCTTATATGTATATTGAATACTTCATGGAACATTTGATAAAACCAATAATAAAAAAACGTTTACGTAACTGTACTAGTTTGAGCAAAAACTATTGCATAATTCTTACACCTAAAAAGGTTCTCCTTGATTATTGTTTGTAGTGTTTATATGAATTTTTTCATTTCAAATACCGTACTGACATCAAAGTTGTTGGCGTTTCACACGACGAGGTTTCCAAGTGGAAATAATATTCAACTCTGTTAGGTTATTGGATTCAGAAGCTCAGTACGTCAAATTAATGAAATTTATTGACAGAGACAATCAGGAAATTGCGAGAGTTCGGAAATAAGCAAGACTTGCATAAAAATGTATGTTGTTTTAGGCCAGTATTTTGGAAATATTAACCGAATATTCCTGGCCTGTATATTTGTTTGTAATGGATAATTTAAAAAATATATTGATTTTTTTGGCTTATAAGGTACTCCTTTCATAATCGAGCCTACTACATTTATATTCTTCATAAAATTTTGGGATTTTGGAATCTGACTTTCCGTTCAGAAACTTT
>CAJUYH010002975.1:25387-61242 GCA_910591685.1 Galerucella tenella
AGTGTTGAATCCAGGATTTACTTTTATGAACCCGAAATTAAACGTCAGTCGACAGTTTGGGTATTCCAAGATTATCCGTTCTCGAAGTGCTTTCAAAGACAATGAAAGTTCCCACCCGGTACGAAAATAATTGAGTTCTTAAAGCAAGAGAAAGTCGAACCTGCTGGACCCTACTCCATGCTGTGTCCCGACCTAAGCCTAAGCGTATAAGCATGACTATAAGGAATTTTTTTGTTCCAGGTACCTGGGACACAAAATTTTATGTTATCAAACTTAAAAAGTGAATAGAATTTCTTGAACGATCTTCTTGGTGAAAATTTATCACAAACTTTTTTCCATCCTCAACCGTTCTAAACTACGAAACTTCTCACATGCATGATAATGTATGTGTTCGAAATCCTAAAAGTAATGAACAAGAAAGAAAATAAATTCTAGATGCATTCCACTCTGGCATTTACATATTATGTAGGTATATCTCACTGCCCGACACAGAGATTTCTTCAAATGAGTTTTATAAACTAATTTACATTTAGATCTTTCAATTTGTTTGCACATGACGTGCCAAAATTGAGTGGAGTGTAGAATACAGAATTTATAAGTTCCAAGTTCACCACATGGGGTGACAAGCAACAATTGGTGTGAAGTAACGATATTAGGAATATACAGGCTGTTTCACGACGAGCTTACACTATCGAATAACCCATTTTCATTCGTTTGGATTTTGCTCAAGAGCTCAGAAATACAAATTCTGCAAATTATATCCTTCTATAATACTCAGTTTGCTTCTAACGTTGAACTGGATTAACAGAGTAGGGATAAAACTTGTGTTTTTTTCAAAATTCCTTGAATGGAATTAATATGAATTTGTGCATCTAAATCTCTCTCATCACAACATAATGACGCTTCGAGATAAGCAGCATAGTATCCAAGAACATTGATTTCACGATTAGTATTATCTACAACAGGCTTTACTTCCTTAACTTCTGCTGGAAAACAACGAAATTGTGTTAAATTGTTTAATATTCTCTGAAAAGAAAATAAAGAGGGCTAGATGCCGAATTTTACGCTGAATTCGATGGTAAACAAAAATATACAGGGTGCGGCAGATAAACGGTCAATTAGAAATATCTAATCTGAATTATGAAAGTTGGCATGAAGGGGTTTTGAATAATGAGCTATTCAATGAAAATATTGCCGTAACAATTCTACTTCCGGTTATACCGGAAGTCGCACATAACTTTCTAACTTTTACTGGAAGACCGTGTATATTTTTAAATTTTAGGAATATTTACGTTATTCTGAACATTTTTTGTTAAAACTTCCCTATACCTTATCTTGAACCGTTTTTGAGTTGTAATGTTTTTTATATGAAAATGACACTTTTTACCATGTACATAAAATTCAATATCCTCTAATGTAATTTGAATAAAAGTTTAAATTTCTTAGGAACTATTCACCACATACCGCTTTATCGTTTACACTGTGAAGTTACCTTTTTTTATTATACAGGGTGCTGTCAAAATTGGAATAAAAACGGAATCCACAATCTTTGCGTAATTCCTTTTTTTCAAATGGGACACCCTGTATGTGATTATTAATTTTAGAAGAATACGTTGTCCACTATCGATATGTCTTACAATTCCCTATACCTATCTCCTGCAGTTTTCAAATAAATCAGCTTTATACATTTTTGTCACAAAAAATTAATTTATCAAGTCGCCTATGGAATATTCTGACAAATGACAGTTATTGTTAATGTTTAATAGTCACCTTGTTGTATGTCGTTGTGTGAAAGGTATAATAATAGTTTGCCTTTAATTTTCTTAACAAAATAATAATGGTACATTTAGGATATACAAATGATGATTTTTTAAATTTAATTATGATTCACGGTGAGTATAACAGTATGGTATCCAGAACTTGCTGTGTGTTTGCTGAGAGATATCCCGAAAAGCCTCGACCAAATCATAAAACTGTAAAACGTTTGCTACACAGTTCAACAGTTCCCAGTTTGGTCAGTTTAAAAGTAAAAGAAATAAGCTCAATACCCATGTCGATAATGAGGATTTACAAATAGACATCCTGGGATATTTTGCAGCTCATCCAAATTCATCCTTAAAAATGTCTATAAATGTTTGGAAGTTGAGGGGCAACACTTTGAACATTTGTTGAATTAACAAGCTAGTACCTTATTATCTTTGATAGTATCTGTATAATTGTTCAATGTTTAACCGAGTGTTTAACTCAATAAATTAATACCACATAGCCTATAAGAAAATTAATTTTTTGTGACAAAAATGTATAAAGCTGATTTATTTGAAAACTGCAGAAGATAGGTATAGGGAATAGTAATACATATCGATAGTGGACAACGTATTCTTCTAAAATTAATCATCACATACAGGGTGTCCCATTTGAAAAAAAAAGGAATTACGCGAAGATTGTGGATTCCGTTTTTATTCCAATTTTGACAGCACCCTGTATAATAAAAAAGGTAACTTCACAGAGTAAACGATAAAGCGATATGTGGTGAATAGTTCCTGAGAAATTTAAACTTTTATTCAAATTACATTAGAGGATATTGAATTTTATGTACATGGTAAAAAAGGGTCATTTTCATATAAAAAACATTACAACTCAAAAACGGTTCAAAATAGGTATAGGGAAGTATTAACAAAAAATGTTCAGAATAACGTTAATATTCCTAAAATTTCAAAATATACAGGGTCTTCCATTAAAAATAACAAAGTTATGTGCGACTTCCGGTATAACCGGAAGTAGAATGGTGACGGCAATATTTTCATTGAATAGCTCATTATTCAAAACCCCTTCATGCCAATTTTCATATTTCAGATACCTTTAGTTCTCGAGATATCTCTAATTGACCGTTTATTTGCCGCACCCTGTAGAGTGTTCTATTGAAAAAAAGTGAGTTTCATATTGTCTCGCTTTGGCTGAACACCCAGTATATCCCAGAGTATTTTAGAAATGTGGATTGGCTCAAATACAACAACTTTTAATTGAAACATTTCTTTGTAAGTTATTGCACTTCCACAAACACTAATAGACCTCACTATAGTAGGTCTTATAAGTATATCAATAATGCTTGAAATTATTTGTATTCCCTACTTAGAAACCAGTGGCGGCTTCTCGAAGGAGGCTAAGCCTCCTCAACAAATTATCCAGCAAATAGCTCCAGAAATATTTTGTTGATTATTCTTCATTTTATTTCCCGTTTATCCAATTTTTTTTAATTTCACAATCAATACTAATCACTACTTATTTTAGAATCTGGCAACAGTGCTCTGAGGCTAGATTCCACAAGCCCAATTGCTAATACCGTCAAAAACGGGAAATGGCAACACTCTCTGTGGGCTAGCCTTTCGTAATTCGGATGATATACGAAGTACGAACCACGAATACGAGCGTGAGTTCGCGGGTTTGTTTTGTTTTATATGATTAGCGGGAATAATTAAGTGACGCCACGCGAAGTGAGGTTAGAATAATTAGTCTATTTGGAAAATCATTTAAATTTAAAATGAGTTCTTGTGCTAGTGATTTAGTTGCTGAGTTTCTAGAAAATCCATTTAGTGTTTTTTAAAAATAAACGGTCTCTACCGGATTTGAAGGGATTAGTGTTGACAGGTAAGTATCAAAATCGATCATTTAACACTGACAATTATAAAAAATATTCATGGTTAACGGGATCTGGAATTGTATACCATTTACAATTGATAATTCTTCTTGTTGGGAGCGCTTGAGTTATAATGATCCGAGGAACATATTATATCAAATATTGAGTTTAAATTAACCGGTAAACAAAATATTGTTAATGTGATTGACTCCGCTCGTACACGCGAAATAGAAAATCATAACCATACAGTTAAAGACGACCGCGAAGTATTAAAAAAAATCTTTGATTTCTTGTTGCACTCATGATCCCAAGATTTGGCTTTTAAAGGGCACGATGAAGCTGAAAATTCAGTTAACAAACTTAATGTTGGAATACTTTTCTTTCTCTCCCTTCACCTTCACCTTTTAATGTAATAAAACTCCGAAAGGTTACATCTATATATTACAATTTTTCAAGCTATTTCTTCAATAAATATCCAGTCGCTGTAATCGTCCTTTGACCTACATAAAATTTTTACGACAACTTTAAATGCCGTATTAAAATCCTTACTAAATCTATACAAAATCCCTACCACTATTATAGGATGACCGAATAAAATTACTTGAGGAATAAACCTGGTTAAAATTATAAAATCCATAATTATGAATGAATCCATGAATATAACAAATAAATAATGATAAGTTACTAGAATCGTTGTTGATCCTATGATAGTATCAGCAGCATACAAAATATAAATAGTCGTTTGTGGAAATTTCACCACCCTAAAGCCCACTATTGAAATATTCAAAATAATAGTTAAAACAACAACAGTATTAACGAAGTATAATACAAATTCTTGAGTACGATATTTACGACTTAAATATTCAGATATATACAAAGCAATACCTAAACAATAGACCGTGTAATTTATACATTTGTCTAGAAGAGTTTCTGTTTTTTCTTGTAGTTTGCACTTGAGATTAAGTGCCGTCCATCTTATTAACATCGCTAGGGCAAAAACATAGCTTGAAATCAAACAAGTACTTGACAAAGCTAATAAAAAAGTTGGATATGAGCTTAAACCAAGTATAGTATAACATATTAAATCAGCTATTATCAATTGGTTTGAAAAATAATACAGACTTGCACCCGCCCAGAGAGCTAGTAGAAAGTTATTTTTGTTCCGGATTATTTTTAATCTATAATATGAATAAAGTATTAAGCAGTCTGATAAAGAGCTTAGTATGAATAATAAATATCTTATTATTAAGAATAATAAGTCCAGTTTACGTAGACCATTGTTTTGGTTGTCATCGAGTAAGTCTTCTCCATCGAGGGTTTCGTTCAAAATATCCTGGAGAGTACCATTCATGTCAGATTATGTAATGCCCTGAAATAATACAAAAATGTTTCACTTTTATGTTGGGATTCTAAGAATTTAGGTACCTATAAGCTACAGAATCTGTAAGATATAGGATCTGTAACTTGAACCTTTACAGATTGGTAAAATTTGCTATTCTGGAACCAAATCTGTAAAAGACAGTTACAGATCTTTACCTTATAGGTTTCAACTTCACTTCAGTTTATAATGTCAAAATTCTAACCTCAAAACCATTGAAAGTATTCAACAGCCTGGTAAACCTTAATACTAATTGATATTTTTACATTTTGTAATAAAAGAATGGTGCAAGTAAACTACTGAAATAATATATTTAACATGACTATTTATTTAAATATAAAAATATACGTATTTTATAGAGCACAAGGTGTAAAAAGAAAAAGGATCAAAAATACGTCTCCAGAGCAATTGGAGTTATATTTACAATTCATGGAAAATGATTACATTTTTCGCAGTTATACTATAAACCCTACTTTAGATCTCAATTATTTAATAAAAAGGTGGCGCAATTAGAGACTCAATTATTTAAATGCATTGTAAAAGACTGCGAATTAATTATTATTACTTCCAATACAAAGGGAACTCCTAAATTATTCTCCATAACATGAGATCTTAAATTATGAATTAAAAATTGAACACTATTTTTGTCCAACCGAAACATTTGTCTAAAATGCCTGTCTGGCATATCAAACGATTTTATTGATCCTTTAAGTATCTTCGTATCTTCTCATTATGATTTCTGGAAATATGGAAAGTGTATTTTATAATAATACCCAAAAAAATATGGACAAACGGATTCTCATCCTCTTCCAACAGAATACCGGCGAAAATATTTAATTGTACGTTAATATTAATGTCAATGATGCTCACTTAAAAATTTAATAATCGCTTGAAAACTACAAAAAACTAAAAACTACAACTTTTTAACTAATAATACACCGAAAATGAAAATAATAATAATAATAATACGGTATCCGCCAAAATAAACAGTACCGAAACAGAGAGTGCTGTGGAGTTGTTTATGTAATATGGATTTGTCATATTTGACTTAATTGTCATTAGTTGATATATTAATAGTACGCTGCAGTTAAATTTGATTTAAAATTGGTTCTAACAACGGAAGAAAAAGTTTTTTTGGTAGAGCATTATTTTCGTTCATACGTCAACCAAGAGCGTTATAGAGAGAACATTATTATAACTTTTGTGAGAGATCTAAATAACTTTTGCCGTGCACGAAATCTACAGTTTCGCACACAATGGTTCCAACAAGATGGTGCAACGAGCCATACATCTGTGCGCACCTTAGACTTACTCCGTCAGCATTTCGATGATAGAATAATTTCTCGGGGAGCAGACTTCGAATATCCTTCTCATTCACCTGATCTGACGCCACCTGACGCATACATTTGGGGCATAATGAAGGACAAAATATTTCACTAGGAAAATCCGCCGGCGAATGTTGCCGAACTACGGGAAAGAATACAATAGTTATTTGTATACAAGGCCGCAAAATGCTTTTTCGCGTTCCGAGAGAGAGATTATCGCCGAGGCCGCTCCGGCGGAGGCAAGATAATCTCGAGGTCGCGAAAACATTTCGCGGCCATAGTATACACAATATTTTTCGTGCAACCGTGAAAATTACATAATTTCAATAAACATTATGTCTCTTTAGAAAAGACAGTTAGTTTTTGGTTCGAAATACATTGTTATTGTCATATTTCAGAAATGTCAAATGCTGTAGTGGCGTTCAGTTTACCGGCAGTCACTATGGGAACGGCCGTAAAAATTTTTGTCGGCCGTCACTCTGGGTAACGGCCGCAAAATATCATTCTCTGGGTAACGGCCGCAAAATATCATTTTGCGGCCTCTGTTGCGGCTGCAAAATGCTTGTTTTGCGTCCGGTTGCACGAAAAATATTTTTCGGAAGTTACATCAACCACTTTTTATAAATATGTTTATTGACTTACAAAATCGATATGAAGCTTGTTTGCGACTAAATGGTGAACATTTTGAACACTTACATTACAGAAATTTATTTTTATTTTCGGTACTGTTTATTTTGGCGGATACTGTATAACGTTCTGTATCACACCCTATACTGCTTACAATGACAGATGTCCAGCTCGTAAAGTATCTGTAAGTAACAGGTGAGGTTAGAATCGCATTTCCTGTAACTCTTACATATTTCGGCTTATAGATCTTACAGATGGTCTCAGAATTCCACCATTAGTTTGATTGGTTTGTAAATATTGACATTTCTGATTTAGAAGCATTGAATTTGGAAAAAACGTATTTAAATGAAAATTATAAAAGTACATGTAAAAGACATGACAATGGAAGACAAAAAGTATACTACAAAGGACGTATTTGTCGGCGTTACAAAATTTGACGAATTTAGTTTTCAAAACAGAAAAATGAAATTATGATTATTTCTCTACGACCACTATCGAAAGTCGTCTTTTGCTCCTTGAAAAGTGTTGTGTTAGTTGTAGCAGTTTTAAGTAATACTAAAGCTGTACGGCAACACCGCACGGGAGAACTGTCAGTATTAAAAAAGCTATTCGATTGAAAAAGATTTTCCTTTGTGAGTGCCGAATATTTATATATCTAATAAATACTACTAACTCCTAACTCGTGATCTTTTATTTATAAGGACCCAAACAGAACCAAAAGCTTCCTCAATTATTTGCTATCAATAGAAAAAAAATCGTTATCGATATCAGTAACTAGAAGAACAATAGTAGTGACACTGTAATAGCGGTATTGTTTAGGATTACCTAGACACCTTTTTAAAATAGCCAATAAAATAGAGATGTAGGTTGAGCATAAAATTTTAACAGTACTTAAACTTTATTAGGTTCTAAAACACGAATACCCGCAGTGAAATCAGCCAATAAATATTCAAATAGAAGTGGAGATGCAGAATCGGCTAGGTACAATTGCATTCACCTTATCTTTTCGAAAAATAAATCCAGTCGTTTGAATATTTGAAAATGCATAATGTTGTTATTATTTTAATAACAGGCCATGGTGCATTATTTTCGCTTTTTAACAGAACAAATAATGCAGAGTCTGAATAGTTTGTAATTGCGAAAAATTGAAGACAAAGAAAACTATGCACTACATAATAGGGTACAAGCATAAATTTTTCTATTGGTGGGAATTGGCGCTTTATCAGGACTCCTAGCACCTTGCATGCCTATTTTTTCAAAAAATATAAACTCTACTCTTAAAACGGCTTTAAAAATCATAAAATTGAAAATCCGCCAAAACGCGCTCTACATCATAAAGATGGCTGCCCCATGGAGTGACGTCATTTGCTTACGTTCTTATTCGTGTATCACGCTCTGAGCTTTTGTTTCTGAAAGCTTAAAAAATGGATAAAGCCGAGAAAAAACTTGGTATTCCAAGTATTGTATTATTCCAGAGTGTAAATCAACGTCTATTGAAACTAGTGACAAAATATTTGTTACTTTACCTGGTGACGCTGGCGCAAGCAAAAATGCACTCAAGAAAAGGGCATTGTGGTTGTGGGCAAGTTATCAGTTTGTGCTTTTACAAAACCTTCGCTAGCCATATATTTACTCACAAAATATGAAAGAATCAACACTGAGCACTGAACTAGTAAATAAAATATTTCCTTCTAAAAGTTTTAAAATATCCTCGAAAATATCGAATATTTATGTCCACTTTCCACTTCACGTTGACTATTAGAAATAAAAAAAAGAACACATAAACACGTAATCGTCACAAACAAACATACAAATGATATTTATCTAATTCCGCTATCAAATGTGACACTTTACGTCACTCCTTGACGTTAGGTAACGTCACATTTTTCATAACCTTCATATATCAGTTATGAAAAGTAGTTATGTAAAAACTTTACGTAACTGTTTATGTTTCAACATAGAGATACCACATGAGTTTCAAAGAATAATTTATTAATTAGGTAGGTACTGTCAAAACTGACAATTATTTCATTATTTAAACTGTACAATTAACCCATCATTTTAATTCAACAGTATTTTGAGATTTATAAACATTGAAAACAGTATTCAGGACACAGTTATATTAAAGTAAGTCAATTTTCTGGGTGAATACATCATAATAACAATACTTCTAACACCATTTGATTCCACTTCAATATTTTCATTGTAATTGAAGATTTTATTGAATATTATGAAAGCGCGGAATTAGATAAAACGTTGTACGTAAACATGTTATGAAGAGAGCGACATTGTTCAACACGCGTAAATTGCAGAACTCGCTAGCGCTCGTTTTGGCAAATATTACGCTTGTTGAACAATATCGCTCTTTTCATAACTAATTACGTAAATATCTATTTTACGTCGATGAAGCAATTAATAGTTGATTAAAATACAATATAAACACAAAACTACACAGAACCTAATGCAATACCGGCCATATTGACAAAAGTAAACAAATTGTATGACATCACACGTATCATCTGTAGTGTTCGGAAATCCTCGGATGGTGGTGCATTGAAATTTGAATTTTATTTTAAAATTTGGAAGTAATTTCCAATGTAAACTGGTTTATTTCATATTATTAGTAATTTTTTATATTAACTTTACTATTACAAATTAATATCTAAGCAAAATATGAAATATGCGTGTACTCTATTTAATATATTACAAAGTAAATGCAAAGAAGGAAGTCAAAACAAAAGCTGAGAAACTTCTGTTGAGCTAGAGAAATCTGGAATGGAAAAAAAGGATCTCTAGGATAGGCAGAAAACTGGAAAATAATTGGGGTTTGCTTGGTGAAATTTTCTTAACCTCATCCGAATTCAAGATTAATGTAGTTGAAGAAATAAATGTCACATTCTTTACGATTTTGCCGAAACTACTGGATACATTGTAATGAAGTTATGGAAGTTTTCAGTTTTCTATACCTATTCTAGGGACAGGACACCCTGTATAACTGAATATGCCTTTGCGGACGTACTAAAAATATATGCCAGGAATTAAAGGGACCATGGTATGAAGCGCTGAAGATATTTTCAAATATAAATGTTAAATCTCATATTTTTATAACTATTTCCTAAGAATTTAGCAATAGAGAAATTAGAATTCCTATTAAATCAGAAAAAATCTCATACCTCCAGATGAAGATTTAGCTCATTCCGTCCCTGTATAAAAAGGCTTTTGAGTTTGACTTCCACGCACTTTGCACCTCTCGTCAATCTTTCAACCATCCTAATCCTAAGACTAATCAATAATTGAGTACAGTGGGATTCGGAGATTTGCATGTCAGCTACTTTCAGAGAAAAATATCGAGAAGGAATTATAAAATAAAAAGAAAAATGCGGTTTCCAGAGGGTGTATAATCATCGCACCTAATGCTCTCTGTCACAAATTGCTCAGAAATGTTTTTGTCGCACAAACGACACAAAACAAATGAACTATTTTACAGGGCTGAAATAAAGCGGGAAATCGAATGAAAATTCAGTGTAATGGAGCATTATGCATCTGATAGAACTATTGTTTACTGTTACTGTTGTCTCGGTTTTATGACACGCTATAAATACGTGATATGTTGAGTTTTGGTGGTGAAGAGCGTTGAACACACTGGGAATGATAATTCTCTCATTCACAGAAATCGCAATTTCACTAAACCGTTTGCCAGCAACAAATTCGGAAACAATAGCCATTTCCATGAGCTAAGTTTTACACCAACTGCCGGGAAGTTTTAGGTAGGTACACACAATAGTTATTTATGTACCAAGGGTATAAATAGATGTTTATGCCCTGAGGGCGACGTCTTACGAAGCAGAGGGCCTCCGGCCCGAGGGTTTGTAAGTCGCCCGAGGGTATACACATCTGTTTATGCCTGCGGTACATACAAACTTTTATGTTATACTAGTTCATTATTGCAATCCAATTTCAATGCAAATCAGTGTTTTAAAAAATCCGGTTTGAATTAATAGGCGAATGTTGACAAACGTAAATGTCATATTATCACAATAAATTTTATATGTGTCAAAGTTAGAAGTCAAAATGAACGAAGATTTTGGAATTCCTGACGAAATTATTGAAAAAACAAAGAAAGCAACTGTAAATCTGTTGCCAAAAAAGTCTAAAGAAGCTTACGACATGGTTATTAAATAAGTTGAACTAAAATTATTTCTCTTTATGCCCGCGCGGGCCTTAAAGTGATCTTTATGCCTGTAAAGTACGACATTAGATAGTTGGTAACTAAGCAATAAAAACACAATAATGAACTAGTATGACACAAATAAAATTATGCTAAACAAATCAATCCTTGTCATTTGTGAAATGTATATTTTTTATCGATCATTTCTAAAAAGCGGTGGGATTTAGGTATAGGTACAGATACAGATACCAAACGAATTGGCTTGAAAAAATACAGCGGAAAATGTTGTAAAATACAGTTTTCTATTTAAAGTGAGCAAATGATTTAAATTGTGAATGTTGATGGCTAAGTTTAAAACACCTTGTATGAAATTTCAATTAGTTGGACATATGGTCAAGCACTTGTTATTTATTGGCTACAATTTCACGTTACTAGATTAGTTATTAATGGAGATATCGTTATTCAATGTGAATTTTCTGAAAATTTTTCCAAAAAATCGAATTATCACTAGTAATACCACTAGAGGTCAAATTATTTCCGGTAATTTTTTCGAGCTCATGAATATTTTGAAAATTATCCCGAGTCGAAGACGAGGACAATATTTCCGATCGCTTATGTCTACATTTCTCCATTTTCCTTCCTAGATTCACAGCAGGAGCTACAAGCGAAGGGAAGCTTTTGGAGCAGTTATCTCAGAAACGATCGAGTTTTCGGAATAAGTTATCAGGACCAATTTTGTAGATAATTAATTGATCTTCATTTTTCATCAAATCAAAAATTCTTCAAATGTCATATTTTGACAGATATCAGCAAAAAACGGATTTTTGGAGTTTTGGTATAATTTTTCATCATGACACCGGACCCGGGAGATGTGGGAAATTTCTATATGTATTCAACGATTCTGAACGTATGTAAACTTAAAACTTTTTCCCATAAAAATATCGATGAAAAACATTATTATTACCACCTTCCTGGTTTAAATGTGTAAATTTTCAACCATCTCTCTGCTTTTGACCTTTTATCAGCACATGAATACAAAGAAAAAACCTCCCACTTAGCATTTTTACAACGTGTTGTGGCTTTGTCCTCGCATTATTATTCTCACATATTTTATAACAAAATATAAAAGGTTATATCTTACCTCTAGAAATGTTTCATTTTAAAAACAAAAGTATTCGAGAAGTACGGCATATAAAAATATTATATCTCATTTAAACACATCTACTTCTTCTAACCGTATACCATGAATAAACTACGTCAAATGCATAATTTGCATTATCTCCGAGTCAGTCAGAGAAGTAGATGGTCATTTTTTAAAAGGACTATTCATTTTGAATACCCATTCTGTCAACCACTTGAGTTGTTGAATATTTAAAATTGTTCAATCTTCAATCTGTTAATTCTAACTTTTTGGGGAAATTAAACTACAATATTTCTTATATTTTCATTTCAGCGTTTTGGTGGCGTTTCAGCTACCGTCATCAAGAATAATCAATTTTTTACAATTCTGGCCTCTACCTTACACTACGAAAAAATTGGACAACTAAATAGATAATAGATAATAGTTTGAGGTTTAAGGCTGCCAAAAATTGGTTGTTAAATTTTTGCAAGTTCCGTTCAAAGCAGATCATATCCTTTGTGAAATGTGGAATAAACATTCTAACAATATTACAGTCCACTAGAAATGGGATCCAGTGAAGTGCACGCTCCAGGAACGGTTTTATGGGGATAGCGCTTTTTTGTTAAATTCGGAAATGTTAATAAAACGCGTTTGGGTTTATTTTTTTTTGTGATATAATCATTTTTGTTTTTAAACTATATATTAATCAGCTTTGTGATGTAATTGATTATTGAAAATTTCTCCTTTTAACATTGGTAACCAAATTTGACTAGCTACATATTCATCTGCATTTAGTTGTGATAAAGCACTCTTTGATTTTTCGTCTTTTATTATTGGGATCGTTTAATATTATGTGCGCTGAAGAATACTTGACTTAAATATATCCCTATTAATAAATAGTATATTGTACAACAAGTGGGAAAAGTACTTTCCCCGCAAGTTGCACACTATACTTTTCCTATAACTGCACAAACTGTAACCAAAGTGTAGACGCCTTTAATTTTTTTTTTGACAACTTTTCAAAATATATCAAAAGTACACTTTCCGAAAAAGATTTTATTTTTGTATTTCTTCTCCACTCTATAAATGTTTCGAATGTCAATTCATACTTTTCACTAAAGATACTTTTGCAGCTTTTTCCGATATCTTTGGCGAAGTATCTGTCAGTATTCATATTATTTATATTATAAATAAGTTGTTAAACTAATATTTTCAATAGATATTGGGATTTTTATCAAAGCACGATTGAAACTATCTTTTACATTTTAAAAACTCAGTGGGTATTTAAAGATGACAGTAGCATACCAAGTTTTTGTCGATTTTATTTGATTCTGGGCGTGGGAAAAGTGTCGTGAGAAATAATATTTCTCACAGTATGAGCAATATTTGGTTTTGAAATTAAGTAAGCTATGAGAAATACGTCACTTTTCATAGCAGATGTGGAAATAGTATATTGTGCAACCAGTGGGGAAAGTTCAACTTTTCTCACGAGTGTGGAAGTTTGCGGCACGAGCCCGAAGGGCGAGGGACGCAAACACACGAGTGAGAAAAGTACTTTCCCCACATGTTGCACACTATAATTTTTCTACAACTGCACAAATTTAAAGAATACAAGTAAAGTAACTATGGCTAGTAAAACAAAAATAACACTAATAGTATTCCATCTCTAAACTGTTTAGTAATTTTATTCAAAATTATAGTTGATTGTGAAATTTATACAATTTTTCATGGTCAAACCCGGAACGTCATTTCTTTCCATTAAATTCTTCATTATCTGAAACTAACTTTTCGAATTTAAAAACTTTTAATATAATCTGACAGTTTTGTGACAACTATAAGTAGGTATTTGAAGGTGACAGTAGCATACTAAGTTTTTGTCGATTTTATTTCATTCTCCATATAAATCTATATATATGGCGTGGGAAGAAATCTTTCCCACGGCTTAGGCAATCTTTCCCACGGCTTAACCAAAGTGACACTTCGTAGTTTCATAAATTGTGGAAAAAGAACTATTTTCCATAGCAGTCGTAGAAAAAATAATTTTTGTGTTCATTTATTCGAATCGATCAATGGTCTAGATGTTTCACCTAAAAATTTTTTGTCGCATTCACATCATGACATCTTCAGTGATAATCAAAGCAAGACCAAGACCAAGACTCGGATAGTCTTGGTATTGGTTTTGTTCTTGGTCATTCAATCTTGGTCTTGGTTTTGCTAGTCTAAGGATGTTCTTGGTTCTGATTTTTGGCAAGACCAAGACCAATTTTGCTTATCACTAGATATCTAGTTTTCTAGTTCTAGTTTTTGTCAGTAATGTTAGATTTGAAGATAGTTTGAATATTGAATTGATTTTAATAATTATTTCTGATAAACCCTTAAGTTAAGGATATTGCTAGGTTTTTAAAAATTGGGGTACCTAGCTGAATTATTAATATTATTGTTATCATTTTTGGATATTAACAATGAGCTATTCTTTATACCTATTCCTACTTACTACTCATGTAGGTATCGTGTTAAACTGGTCCTTCGTCGCTATGGATATCGAAGACAAAATGGAAGCAATAAATTATCATTTCAACTTCAAAATGTGTACAATTAGTTGTTGATAAAAATGTATTTTTGGATTGAAAAACTGAAAAATCCATTTTAAAATACAACAATTCATTTCTATTGAATTTAACCTTGTTCCAAATGAAAATAATCAGTAAAATTTTATAGCACTACTCGCAAATTATATTTTTGTTCACCAGTGTAGTCTAAACGTATAAATCTGTCTTAACTCTAGTTTAATAGGTAATTGAAAATGGGTTGTTTATACGACATTTAACGTGCGATTTTTAGCACAGTTGAGTGATCAGCAAAATGATTAGGTCGTGTATGTACACCCATCCAAGATGTCATCACAGTTATCGTTGCTGCACCAAGCGGTTCGCTGTTTGTTAACCGCTTCGTTGGGTAAACATAACGACAACCAATTTTATATATATTTCGTTTAAAAGTGAACGAATTATTAGGTTCGACTTCAAGCTATGAGCAATTGCATCTTAGGTATAGGTTTAATCTAATACTTCCAGTGCAAGCAGTAGACGAGGTAAATTAAATTGATGTCAGTGTGTACACTCTTCGATTTTTTTTAAATATGATAAGAATTCAAGGAAAGTATCAAAAAATCACAAAGTCAAACCAGAACGTATAATCAAATTCAAACCAGAAGGTGTAATACTATCATAAGACTATAAAAAAACAAGTATATGCAAGGGGATGTACTCCATGTACCTATATTCAAATTTTTGGTAATGGTAGAAGACGTCAGGGTAAATACGTAAATACCAAGAGCAGCTGACTGCAAAACAATAGCATCCAATCAAAAGCCTTGCATACAGTTTTATTTTATTCAAATGGAATATGAATAAAAAATATTTATGCAATTCGCTTCAATAACGAGGTAATTAGCAAATATGCATAAATTGGTACAGTAATTTCAATTTACATAGGTGTTGTTTACAGAATATGAATTATATTAATATTTTGAAGATACGTAATTAAGTTTTTGAATAAATATATTTCTGCATACAGTTTTAGTCAATGGTGTTTTATTGGTTGCTAGCTCATTTGTCAGTATGTTAGGTGAGTGAGGTTAGGAAACAGAAATGAAAAATCAGTTTATGTCCTCGTCTTGAAAAATATCGAAAACTGATATCATTTGGTGGTGAAATAACTATCTCCATTCTGTGCTACTGTTTTTACGTGATGAAAAATACGAATATATATTGGCATGTCAAGTTTATTTTATAAACTTTCTATTCTATAGGTTTGTCTGTTTTGTGGTCTAGCTCGTTCATCAGCCACACAGAAACAGAGTATATTATGCTCCACTGATCTATTTTTTTTTGGCTGAGATGACCGGTCCTGCAATTAAAGCCATGACTTGCCTTAAACCTAGTATTCCATTCCTCACCTTGCTGTCCATTTAGTACAAATTTAAAGGGATTCCCAGTCGGGGCTCTGCTCGGTTTACGAACTGAGACTGACGTCCTTCCCATTCAATCACTTTATTACTCAGAATTCCAGTCTGATCCTGAATCAATATAAAAACAACCCCATTGATTGCATCGAGTTGGTGAAGGAGTAGTGTAGTATTCCACACCAGCTTTGAATTGAATCTGTTGGAACACAGAATCGTTGTTGCATTTTGGCAAAGCTGCTGCTCTGCAGAATCCATCCAATGTGGCGAAATTTCTGCTATAATAGTATATTAAGTATTAAGAACGGTAAGGGCTGTTCACCGGTCGACAGCAATGTTTGGAGGCTGAGCGTGTTAGACTTAAAAACCAGTAAACACAACCTACCGTCCTGACAACTGATGCTGTAAATAAACAAAAAAGATCGATCGCGCAAAAATATTGTTGCATGCTTTCCAACAAGGTCAGTCTTTGGTTGGCTGCACCAAATTGGACCAGCTCATGACACAGGTAAATAGGATTGATTTCTCCCACATTTTTAGAGTTGAATTGTAGGTACAGGTATAAATACTCTCAATTAATTTCTCAATTTATCCTTCTTGAATATCTACATTTGTTGTCAAAGTAAAAAAATATTGTGTATAAGCTATTTATAAATTATGCTTTGATTAAAAAATTACGCAACATAGTGTCATTAATCTTGGCCCCGCTACTTTGATTTAATCAAAAATAGAAAATTTGAATATAGAATGGAAACACAGATCAACAAAATCCAATTATGTATTTTCGGTATCGCTTTGGTGAATGGTGAATGATAAATCATAAGGGACATCGGGTCAGAGTCTCGGCCACAAGGTTTTATTGTGTCTAAATAGAGAGTTATTGGAAACACGAATTTACTGCGTTGCAGTAATTGTGATGACCTTAAATAAATAGTGCTCGACCTTAAAACAGACTTAAAATTTGGAGTTATTGAAACATGAAACTCTATAATGACATTATATTAAGGTAGGTGTCACAGATGACACAGGTCACCTACACATTGTGACATATAAATATGAAACATGAAATAAAGTCGGGATAGTGCACTGCAGTAATCGCGCACAAATAAGAACAAGCACTAACCTTAATAATGTTTCCCTTATTCAAAACATCAAATGCGCATGCGTATATGTCACTATAAGGACAGCACTATTACTGCTTGACCTTATAGAAGTTCCAATAACTCTCTAATGAAAATTTAACTTATTGAATACGCAAGGTGAACTAAATGATTCAGCTTGTACCTGAATCTTTCTGAATCTCCAAGCTTCAAGACTTTCACAATATATGTTATTTCATCGGAATACACAAGTTTCAGAGTACAAACAACGCGATACCGAATTTGTAAACGTTTCAAAAGAAGAAAGTAATTTCAGTTAATTATGAATAAATTATGTTATACTATTCCCCAGTTGAACAAGAAAAATATTTAAAATTCAAATTGAAAGCAGTTTTAATGCATAATGGCATCTGTACATGAAAGAATAGTATATTCTTCAACGAGTGCAGAATGATGGCTATTATTAACGCGAATGAAGTTTTCAAAACGAGCGAGCGCATCGAGTGAGGTTTGGAATCATCCAAGTAAATAATAGCCATTCTACACAAGTAAAAGACTATACTTTCTCCACGACTAAAATAAAAAAAATTTACAGTGAGGATCGAACCCCGATCGTCCGCGCCATAGTCAACCACCATTTTTACCACTAGGCTATAGAGCATATTATATTTTATAAAAATGTAACTCATATTTTTAATCGGAACCCTTACATAAATGAAATTAATTTCGGGAGTCATACATATTCACTATCGCTACTTTTGTCCATTTTTTTCTCTATATAATACGTAAAATTATGATTATATAATTAATTATTTTGACGCGCTGTCAGAAGCGATTTGCGTTATTAGGTATTTGACGTTTTAGAAAAGACGATTTGATTTATTCAAAGGTAATACCACGAGTGCTTCAAATTTTATCGATTATTTTTTTCACTCGTCAAAATCTGACATTTTGGTGGTTTTAACCAATAGCAATATCTACATAATTCTAGCCAATCATTCGGTATTATACTGACAATTCATGTATAAAAAATCGCATATGCCGCAGTGCAATTGTCACTTTGACAGCGGCAAAAGTTAGCTTTAACTTTGACAGTGACAAATACACTAGTGGTTTTTTCATTTATTCATTTGTTCATCAATATCACTGTTCCTAGTATGAATTTCAATAACTGCGTTTTTAATAATTGTACATTAAAATAAAAATGTGTTTATTTTTGATGTTTCATAAATAAAGTTTGCATTGATATGTTTCCATAATTGTCAACATAAAAACACTCCACCTTCGGTGTCGTGTTTTTAATAGTTGACAGTTATTCTCGTCAAATTGCTAGGAAACAGTTTCTCATTAAACAACCCAAATTTACCCGATAAAATACAAACCACTTGTGCAATTATAAGTGATAATTCTGCTTCCTCATCGATAATACCTTGTTTACATTGAAACGTCAAAATTTCACTTCACATTTGTCATTATTGACAACTAAAAGTGCTTCGAAGTTTATTGAAAAATGAACACAAACCGATTCAGTGTCATCACGCAAGAGAATATTGAACATTTAATACAAAATTCCACTCCACAATTGATGAAAAAAATAATCTTCCCAAATACAACTCGTTCTCCAAATTTTATCACATAATTTTTTATTTTCATCACTCAAACTTGTTTATTTGAGGCAGAAACATTCAAACAAACCGAATTTAGATAAAATCCCTCGTCCTGACGGACTCTTGATTTTATTAATCGGTTTGTTTTCATATTTTTGCCAAATAAACAAGTTTTCGTGGAAAAGGAAAAATTACCAAAGGTAATACAACGAGTGCTTCAAATTTTATAGACAATCCCATTCATGTATAATAATTCCCATTTGTGAATACAAAAATCGTAGTTTGCTGTCGGCTAAATAGGAAGGAAGAGAGTTTGCAAGTGGATAAAAATATCGGATAAATTACGTTACCGTAGCAACCCTAGCATTTAGGTACTGTCTGTTTACCAAGCAATGCACGTCAATTTGACAATTATAAATGTCAAAAACAGAATGAATTAAAAAGCATATAACAATTCCAAAAAGTATGTCGAGATTTGGAAATATTTGCAAGGCAGAAATAGTAAGGGAGATTGTCAACTCCAGAAAATACCAAGAAAACTCATTCCTCCATATGGAATCAATTTAATTTAATTTAGTTTAATTGAATTGAGTTTTTTATTCATGGGATTGTCTTACCAAATACCACGCGAGCTCAGATTTAGCAGGATATTTTTTCCGGTGGTTTTCTCATGCTTACTTACTGAGAATATTTATATATATATTTTTATATTTTATATTAGTGTTAATGTTTTTCTTTGTGTGTTATTCTATTCTATAATTATTCTTTTCTATAAATTGTATTATATATTGAATATATTGAATAAACATTATATTATTATATTATATTATATTATTATTCGCAATTTAAGTAAGTATTCGAAAACAACCACAAAAAATATCCGGCTAAATCTGAGCTCTTGTGGTATTACCCCCGACAATTTTTTCTTTTCCACGATTACTTGTTTATTTGGTAAAAATATGAAAACAAACCGATTGATAAAATCACGAGTCCGTTAGGACGAGGGATTTTATCTAAATTCGGTTTGTTTGAATGTTTTTGCATCAAATAAACAAGTTTGAGTGATGAAAATAAAAAATTACCAAAGGTAATACCACGAGTGTTTCAAATGTTATCGATTTGTATTTGGGAATATTATTTTTTTCATCAATTGTGGAGTGAAATTTTATATTAAATGTTCAATATTCTCTTGGGTGGTGGCACTAAATCGGTTTGTGTTCATTTTTCAATAAACTTCGAAGCACTTTTAGTTGTCAATAATGACAAATTCAAAGTAAAATTCTGACGTCTCAATGTAAACAAGGTATTATCGATGAGGAAGCAGAATTATCAGTATAATACCGAATGATTGGCTAGAATAATGTATTGCTATTGGTTAAAACCACCAAAACGTCAGATTTTGACAAGTGAAAAAAATAATCACTTAAATTAATTTTAGCGTGAATTCTGATAATAATAGAATGGTAGTGAATTCTTTTTCATTATTCACTGGCGTGAAGAATTTATATCATTATGCAGCTAAGTATATGTAAAAATAATTTGTGCATTATTATTTAGTAGTGAAAAAACCTATATGCTGATGTGTATAACAAATGTCTCGATAAAATGCAGTACAGCCATCGTTCCTTGAAAATATGTGCAGATATCAAAGCTGCTGCAGCATTGCTTGAGCTGCACGATATACGAGATACAAAATTATTAAAAAACATGGAGAACCTAAAGACTATCATGTGTTTTGTAATCACAAGAGATAGGTAAATGTTCGCACTCAAAATAAAAATATTAGTGGAAAATAAAAAATCCAGTGTTAATATAATTACTTATTTAATCTCAGTTTCTAATTCTGATCACCTTTTCATAGTATTCAATATAATGTGTCATTGGTATGAATAATTTTCAATATAACTATGTGTCATGTGACCTTTTCATTATCCACACCTATTATTCACTGGTAAATAATGTACGTCATTATACTTGAAGAAGCACAAGTGAAATGTTAAAGTTATCAAATAATCGTGGACAAACGTGAATACTTTATCCAATCCCATGCGAAGGATTATACTACAAAATGTTCGCCCTGTTTCAGAAAAACGTATTCATAAAAATAAAACAATTTTCACGTTTTTCGAATAATTAAACTTTACGTGATACTAGCCATTCCAATTGCCCTTTATGTGCGTCTATGAGTGAAACACAAAAGATACGTATATTGAATTACTGACGACCTTATTAAACAATTGCTTCAGTAGATTGATAAATTACATCTCTTCAAATGAGGTACATTCTTTTCATATGGTGAAGGATAATAAACCACGTGTATATTGTTTTATTGATACAACTATTGACAGGATTTACGTATATGCTGGGCGATTGAGAATTCGTTTTCTAATTAATAAGACTATTTGTATACGACTATTTAATAATGTTTACATTTTACGTATGCTTTTCTTCAAATATAATGACGAACATTATTTACCAGTGAATAATAGGTATGGATAATTAATAGGTCACATGAGACGGATGGATAGGACTTCTATATATTAATTCGTAACAAATCGGCAAAACAAAACTAAATTATTTTATAAGGTGCTCAAAATGACTTCCATTGATTTCCATACAATGATACAACCGAGCCTCAAATGAGCTTTTAACATTTTTTAACATCTTTGGGATTATATGTCGACATTCTTTAATAATTCGCTGACGTAAATCATCTATAGATGCTGGCTGAGTGGCATAAATTTTGGTTTTTAAATATCCCCATGAAAAAAGGCTTGAGGGATAAAATGGGATGACCAAGGTGACCATTCCAACATTGTGCCTCTAGACCTATTCACCGAGCAGGAAATGAACCGTCTTACATCGAGAGCGTAATGTGAAGGTGCCCCATATCTAGCTTATGACATGGTATTGCCATTATCTAATATTCGTGTTATTTCGGGATCAATAGCTTCTCTGACTAATTGTAAATAAGACTCATCACTCATCATTTAAGTTTTCCTCAATTTTTGTGGTCTTTGACTATGAAACTCCCGCATTCAGTGTGGTCCATATTCTGCCGAATAAATACAATTATGGAATTATGTCTTCTCTTATATGATTTTCCACGTGTTTTCTAATTTTCCAATAGAAGTGACGCCTTCAGAACTATGTGGAATGGATAGTTTTCATTGAAACGCTCTGCATATTAACGGAATCAGCCTATGAATGCTTATTCACTCAAAAACATTAAATCGTATACATTGATTTGTCGGAACTAAATGTTTGCTGCTGGTGGGTTTGAAGTTTAATATAGCCGCAATATTCCATAATTTTTTTAAATATGTATATTGGGTTGACAATCGAGGAAAAATAACATAACCCTGGTCACCTAACGTTTAATAGAAGCATCTACGTATACAGTGTGGAAACCACTTATGGAATAAAATTATTTATGTTATTATTTTGGAAAATTATAAAAAATGCCGAGGCACGTCAACTTTTGAATTAAGTTGTGCATTATGTAAACATAAAGGTAAATGTACAGGGTGATTCACGCAAGTATGCCATAGTCGGTGTAGTTTTTTAATGAAACATCCAGTATATTTGCATATTTTTGAAATCCTCTTAATAAACCGATTCCAACAAACTAAATAATGTATGGTCAATTATGAATTAAACAGGGTGGAATTTTTATTTTTACAGTTATTAAACACATACCTACCTACATAAAATACCTGATGTATTTGATTTTAATACATTAAAATAAATGCTCAAAATGTTCTCCACCTAGTTGTTGGCAATAGCACAGTCTCCTATAGAACTCGTCTTTGAGGTCTACAATGCTAGTTGGTTGTGCTACATATACTTTGTTCTTGAGATAACCCCACAGAAAAGAATCTAACAGCGTAAGGTCTGGAGATATAGCTGGCCACTCAATCCATTTATTGGGGAAGATTTCATCTAAATAAGCTCTTACCATTAAAGCATAATGGGGTGTTGCCCCGTCTTGCTGGAACCAAACATTTTCAATCGGTGAGCTAGGATCTATTGCGTTGGGATATAAGTTTGCCAACGCAGGAATAACTTCATTTCTCAGCATATTTAAATATTTTCCAGCTGTCAAATTTCCATCTATAAATATAGGACCAATAATATGGTCGCCTATGATACCGGCACAAACGTTCACCTTTTGAGGGTACTGAGTATGTGTCTCACTCATCCAATTAGGATTCTCTACTGACCAATATCTACAGTTCTGTCGGTTTACCTCTCCATTCAATGTGAATGTTGATTCGTCAGAAAAAAGAATGGTACCAAGAGCTATCTCATTTCTGTTCAGCTTATTCATCAATCTTTCGCAGAAATCCATTCTACGATCTGGTTCGTCTACTGTTAACTCCTGCACAAAAGTTAATTTGTAGGGATGAAGTTTTTCTTTATGAAGACATCTTAGAACAGTTGTATAACTAACATTATTTTCACGGGCAATTTGACGAGTACTTGAAGTTGGATTCTCTTCGACACTTAACAAAATATCCACTTTCACATCATCTTCAACGAAGTGTGGTTTTCTTTTCAATGGTTTGACATATCCAGGTTCTCTGAATTGTGCATGAATTTTAGACACAGTACTTTGCGAAATATTAGGCAATTCGGGATACCTGTGATTAAATAAGTTTGCCACTTCAACTTGACTTCTGCAGTTATCCCCGTACCCGATCATCATTAAAATCTCAATTCGGCGAGTCTCAGTTAAATATTTCATTGTTATGTCGACAAGGAAAGAGTGTTTGACAAAGATTTTACTTTTTCAGTATAAACTGTCAACACATCAACAACTGACAGAATAGAAAACAATCCACATTATCAACGATTTAAAACAATCCACATTATTTACCGATTTTGTCTAATTATTGGCGTTTTTAGGCAATTTTTAGGTATTTATGATAAAATTCATGGGCGTAGCAGGTTTTGTTTAATATATAAATACGTCTAATAATTAGTTAGTTTACATTTTCGATAAATCCATATTTAGCTAATTTAAGAAAGTACCAATATTTCAAGTGTAATAAATTATTAATTTTAAAATTTCACCCTGTATAATTCATAATTGACCATACATTATTTAATTTGTTGGAATCGGTTCATCAAGAGGATTTCAAAAATATGCAAATATACAGGGTGTTTCATTAAAAAAAACAACACCGACTATGGCATACTTGCGTGAATCACCTTGTACATTTAAACTTATGTTTACATAACGCACAACTCAATTCAAAAGTTGACGTGTCTCGGGATTTTTTATAATTTTTTAAAATAATGACATAAGTGGTTTCCACACTAATTATTTCACACAAGGACTTTGTCTACTTTCAATTAAGTAATAGGTGACAGTTACTGGAACCTGAAAGATCTATTGCATACCCTTCCTTCCACCCAGCTCCTGAGTAAAGTTTCAATGATTAGTAGTTCCTTTAGACCAATTCCCGAAAGAATTCAAGGGTATCCGCAGGATATAATTAAGGTAAGTGTCCCTTTTCTATCCAGTAATCTTCTATGCGTTCGACAAGTGGATCGGAAACTGTTATAATTGAAACAATGGAAACTAGATACGGAGAACGAACTCATACGAAAAATTTGACAAAATCTTTTCTCAAAGTTCATCTAAGCAGTTTGTTATCCCGCCGATTGCTACCTCCATACCATTCCAACAACTCTTAGACTTGGTTATGGAATATACTCACTTTTTCCTTTGAAAGACTTGTTATACCGATTATTACTGTGCTGGACCTTCATATGCTTAGAAGTCCATGCCAAAGAGAAATGTTTTTGGCAAGACTTTTGAAAAACATTAGTATTCAAATTAGTCATTAACAATTTTTATTTCATTGTCATTTTACACTGAAAGTTCACAATGCCTTTTAGATTTAAAATAACCGTACAAAAGTTTTAAGGGTGAGTCCTCACTAATGCTCTTCGCCGCGCGGGAAAAGTCATCAACGTTCACAAACAAGCTGCTCGCAGTACGTCCACACTACTGGTTCGTCCATGTTTCTGAAGTATCCATTTTTGTTCGCGCATAAGAGTAAAGCACGCCTAAACAAGCTGTTTGTCGAGAACTTTTTTTCAATTTGCCGACTCCTTGTATCTTGTTTGTGCGCGTTTGCACAAAGTTTATCGTCCACATCCACTGAAAATTCAGCGAAGCAGTGAAAGTTGCGGTTTAAATTATTATCCTGAATAGTTCCCTAGGGTGAGTCACGAGGAACTGCACATAGTTCTACCTCGTATTGCGGCTTTAGTGGAAGAAGGTACTTTCTGAAGGTTATTTAATATTCTCCATTGGAGCCTCAATACATAATAGAAGTTTTTTATGACTCATAGTTCATAGTGACCTGGGCAGCAAAGTTAAAATGAACTTGTCTGATCACGCTACTACTGACTCCAATGTATCAGTTTTTCTTTGTTCCAATAATTCCTAGCAGCGTCACACTTTCTCGTTAAATCTCTAACGTTTCTACTCCAGTTTCATTAACAGGAACTTCTAGAAAATTTCTTGCTGAATGCTCTTCCGAGACTGTATCCAAATCATCATCTTCATAAGGCTGCACTGATCTTTTAAACGACTTATTATATGCCATTTTAAAATACTTATTTAATCTTCCCAACATAAAAACAACCAAAATCGGATGAGAAATTTCTATAATTTCCGGCAATATTTCCAAAATCAATAAAATGGAAGATACATACGGTGGTGATATTTTGTACAGCAAATCAAAACAGAATATCGGTAGGAAAGAATAGATAATTATATTCGATATCGTTAGAGAATACTCCGTTTTCTTAGAGTCACTTCTTAGATTGATTCGTCTTTTTAGAATGTTTACTATTGTAAGTACAATAGTGTAAATGACGTAAAATACTGTAAAAGTAGCCGCTCTAGCTACATGTTCCACCTCGGAATAAATAAAAGCTACTATCCATTCTATGAAGAAAATCACGTAAATTCCAATAAACACGAACTTATAATATTTATCGAACGTCTTCATCATGTGTAATTTCGAGCCCGTGATGAACCAATCAATTCCCATTGCAACAGTAAAAGTAGTATAAAGAGTTAACAAAGTACTCTGCGTTTGTAAAATTACTATGGACGCTTCCTCGTGCGCGGAAAATAAATGACAAATAATATAAAATAACGGCGAGCATAAATAGAAAACAATATTAAGTATACTGAGGTTCAAGATGTATATGTTGCTTCTTATCAGTTTCAATCTCCTGAATCTAAGTATAACGATGACCAGAAATATGTTGGCAACTATGACGGTTAACACCAAAATTAGTTTGAGTATTTGGATGGTTATTAAATAAAACGACGGTACGCTGGATGTTTTTGGATAGGTTCCGTTTAAAACATCGTCTGGTACGGCGGCAAATGGATCACCTTCGTATTCGGTTTCGTTCATGAAGTTGAGAGTCGAGGACAGCATGATTGAGATTTAGTTCTCTTGTATCCTGCAACAAAATAAAATTAACGTGAGGTTTCTACTGTTTCAAGTCAAAAACATAGAGCGTTTGTTGAATTTATGGTATATCTGCTATATCAAAGATTACAGAATAAAATATAAGATGTTTCACTCGTTCGAATTTATCGCGTAAAGCACCGATGCCGCTGGTGACTTGGATGGTACACTACGTCGCTATGTCCTTACTTGCATTTAATTTGGCATATTATACGGGACGTCGCCCGTCAAGCGCTGTTATTTTAGAACGGTGTTTATTGGTTGTTCGTGTTTTATATTAATGTGGTGTAGATTTTTTAAATGTATTAGTTAATTGTTGAAATGAACAAAAAGTCATATTAATATTTTTCTTTTTAATAGCAAAGCTTAAACACTAAATATTTTGTAATATTTGCTAATACAAAATTACGGATTAATTTTTATAATAAGGATATTATATAAACAAGTACATTACGCAAGAAAACACAAAAATTCAATTCTATAGCTAACCAAAGGGGAATTGGTCAGTTCCTTTTGAACGAGTTTACTAAATTTTCTTTTCATCATCCATGTAATCAATTTCCTTTCAAATATTATGCCAGTCTCTATACCACAGTCCGTATATATTTTACTCTCAAATGTATATTGAAAGATTTGAAAAACAATAGATTAAATTTAAAATATAAACCAAACTCCAAACTTAGTATTTTACCTTTATAAAATTTTTAATCAAGGTATCCTGCAGTTGCTTCTCTTTTTACTGTCTTAACCTTGTCAATCCAAAAAATACGCGTTATTTGAAGATTAAAATTTAAGATTTAGTGGCCCTATTATTCTGGTGGCTAATGAGTATATTTAATTTAATTTGTGATAAATATCTGATAGATTATCAATAAGTATCACAAAATTACCAAGATGCTGGATAAAAACTGTGAAGTGATTCATTTTAAAAACTCAAGTTAATTTTTCACTTACCTTTTCAAATTCATATCCCGAACATTTTTCGAAATTATTAACATTTAAAAATAAACCTTTGTGATAAAGAATCCTATGAATTTAAATATATATTTCTCTAATTACCCCTGTATAGCTTAAAATAAAATAAGCTTTTCGAACTTCTCTGGTATCTACCGATCTCGTTATTGACAACAAAAGCGAATCGTAAACATAGTTTATGAGAGCGGCGTCCGTTTGAGACAGCAACTTGAATCAAACCGCTCTAGAGTGAAACATCTTATATTTTATTCTGTAATCTTTGGCCATATGAAGTTTGACGAGCGTCTAGCAGCAGGACCAGTATTCTTGAATAAGTGAAGTGAATACTGATGTGAACGTGTGATGTGAACGGTCCCTTCATGTTTTGACAAAAAAAACGTATTCTCCAGCAATCAGTGTCCTCCACCGATGAAAGTAAAATTTACTGTATTTTGACAGTTTACTGCAAACGCCGAATGCTACTTTTAAACAAAGAAGAAGAATCTACCTAACACCAAAAAAATAAGATCTAAGTTTTTGTTACATTATAACACACATGCTCATGTTTCACCAGTTCCTTTCACATCACACATCGCTTGCTGTTCATCAAGTGAAGAGTGATGTGAAAGATCCTTGCATCGAAAATACGAAACTGTCAAGTTTTCACGTGATGTGATCGTTCATCAGTTCGTGAATCGTGGTCCTGAGCACATTCGGATCCCATGATAATTGTCGCAATCCGATTGGTTGAAATACAATTAATACTCTTTTCTCTTGTGTTGCTGTTTCGATTTAAGGTTAGAAATACGAGGAGCTTTTATAGTTGATTTTGGTACTTGATTTGTTAAATATTCCAAATTTTGAATAATTGTAGTAATTTTATGTAGTGGTAATAATATTATTAACATATTATTTAGTAATAACATAACAATATTGAAGTAAATATGTACATAAATATCAGAAAATAAGAAATAGAAAACTAAAAAAAAACAAGAAAACCCAGGCGCAAACCTGGTCGATCTATTTTAATTAGATTTGGGAACGGGTTCTCATTAGACCCATAATCTTTTTTTGTTTTGTAATCAGATTTGAATAATACGTTCTCATTAGACTTTAAAATCAAATCTGTTTTCTTTGTTTAGATGACTGATTTTTGGTTTTGAGGGGCTACCAGATTACAATTTTTATTCATTAAAATTTGTTATTTGAAATTATGCTCAGATAATTACTTTCATTTATTCACACAAATATTTTATAATTTTCAAATTAATTTATTTGCTTTTGGAATCTCTCTTGACCTATTTGTGAGTTTTCTATTTTGAATTAGATTTAGCAATGGGTTCTCATTAGACCCTTAATCTTTTTCGGCATCTTATGATTTGATGGGTTCTCATTAGACTTTAATATATCAAATTTATTTAGGAAATTCACATATTTGGTTTTGGGACATTACCAGATCAAACATTTTTTTTTTACAATAATTTTACTTTTATGCTCATGTTGGATATCTTGAGTTCTGTGTCCACTTGAGTTGTCATTTGTCATTTGTTAGTTTTAAATTGAAGTAGTGTCACTTCGTCTTTCGGCCTACTAACACGTGTTCGTGTAGTGGCTGAAGAATTTAATTGAAATTAAAAATGTTCATAATATGAAGACAGTTTAACCCCAATCAGGGGATAATTTTTAAAAATTTTAAATTTAATAAAATTTTAACATTGTGACGTTAATGTGTTGTAGACATTTGACTAGGTTTCTTGTTTCATATCTGACGAGTAAGTAAGTCTTTACTAATTTCTTTTAAAAATTTTCCAACGATTATTGCTTACTTGCAGGTATGGCACTGATGATGGCCTAATAGCCGAAAGCGCTTTGCAATTTTAAATAAATTTCTTACACAGAATACAAAAATATTTTCTTGACTTGATAAATAACAGTTTCAACTGGTGTTTTTCCCAATTGCAATTATAATTTACCGATTTGTAACGGATCCTTATCAATCGAACTTTAACATACATAATGATAAACACAAAAACGTCATTTTTATTCATTCGATAATATTTTGTTTCATAATTTATAATAGATAACTCACACTACTAATTGTATAAGATGGTCGTTGTTTATTTTCCATAAATGATTATTAGTTCTACATGACCTTGGATAAACTTTTTCCACCCGCTAATTTAGGTAACTTTGAAGACATGCATTCTGGATGCCTAGCGTCGAAGAATGTACAAAAGCCGTTTGCAATCAAATCAAGGCTGTAAAAAGGGATGACCGATCAATTGGACTTTTTGACCGGTCAAATGGGCGCCATCAATCAAGACGGTGGAACAGCTGAACTAATGTACAGATGCGTTCGGTTTCTAAATTTTCCGTGAAACAAATCTCAAAAAATACAATGAATTGAGATTTCATATTCTCAGAATCGAATTCTCCAGGCTTTCTTTTGGGGATAAGGTCTTGGCGTTCAAATTGGTGACCACAAATTGTCAAAACTGTCAAAATCACACCATCACTTGATGGCTTATATTTTTTTATAACAATCTAAAACCTGACCAAAATACCTCATCCCCAAGACAAAGGTCCAAGTTATACGGTATCCGCCAAAATAAACAGTACCGAAACAGAGAGTGCTGTGGAGTTGTTTATGTAATATGGATTTGTCATATTTGACTTAATTGTCATTAGTTGATATATTAATAGTACGCTGCAGTTAAATTTGATTTAAAAATTGTTCTAACAACGGAAGAAAAAGTTTTTTTGCTACAGCATTATTTTCGTTCATACGGAAAAGGTCGTAATGATGGTCCAAGCTTAGAACAGGTGTCAATAAAATATCAACAAAAATTTAATATCCTTCTCATTCACCTGATCTGACGCCACCTGGCGCATACATTTGGGGTATAATGAAGGACAAAATATTTCACTCGAAAAATCCGCCGGCGAATATTGCCGAACTACGGGAAAGAATACAAAATATTTTTCGGCAGTTATTTCAACCACTTTTTATAAATATGCTTATTGACTTACAAAATCGATATGAAGCTTGTTTGCGTCGAAATGGTGAACATTTTGAACACTTACATTACAGAAATTGAAAATTAATTTTTATTTTTATTTTCGGTACTGTTTATTTTGGTGGATACTGTATTATGTTTAAATTTCAACTCTCAATGTTACTGCATTCTTTAGATTTGTTGCATACAAAATGACCCAAGTTTTGTTGCAAGTCAGGGGTGCCAACTGTTTTGAGCTGTCTAAATAAATTGTGAAGCCCCTCTTAAGGCGAGGAGGCGGTCTTACGCCTTACGAAATAATAGTTTGACGTTTTCTTTGACTTAACAAAGGAGGAAAATGTGATATCACGTTCAAAGCGCGTGCTTGCTTTCCTCACTTGTTATAATCTTTTTAGGATTAAAAAAATATTAGGACATTTTTTTTATAAAATACTTTTATTTGAAGCAATAAAATTATCAGGAAAGCCCATTAATTTAAATAAACAGGAGTTAAGAAATGTAGGAATTGAGAATGTATATAATAATTACTATTATGAAGAGGAAAATATTTGTATTTTTGAATGTTACGAATAAACTTGAAAACTACTGTACCGATTTCAAAAATTATTTCGTTACTATACACATTAATTCAATAAGTAGGTACTTAAATGGAATGTATCAGTTGAACGAGTTTCACCATTCATATTTCAATATCATTTTAGTACTTTCAAATTGAGAATCAAGTAGTGCAGTTGTACTGTACATAAAATGGACGCCTTCGGTAGGTCCAGTGCTGACTTTGTAAGTAAGTGAGGTTAAGTTGTTTTTTTTTCCTTATTAGGTATTATCCAAGTGAAAATATTCTAGTGTTGATCTAGGCAATCAAATATCTCCAAATAAAATCACTTGAACTAAAGCTTGATTACTTGAATCAGCAGCTTTCCAGAATAAAATTATTCTTAGGCAAGTATAATTGCATTGCTTAGATTGCGATTTACTGAAGTTTCAACTTTTTTATTCGCATTGTGTGATTTTTGATTGAAGCAAAACTTATTGGACTGGTCACCTCTTAACCATTCCTGCGTGTCAAAGGCGTACGATAAGTTTTCAAAAAGGTTGTATTTGCAAAAATGCTCATCTACCATAAACTTATTATTAAATACCTACTCACAACGGATCAATTAACTCGTGAAAATATTTATATCATGGGAGTATTATAAAATTTTCAAATTGGAATAAATAATTTGGTAAAATACAATTTTAGTTTCAGTAATTCCGGTGTTGAATATGCACACTTATTAATGAATAACCCTGTATAATTGCGTCCAGAAATAAAATACCAACACGTATGTTTGCATATATTCCAAAAAAGTTGAAAATATTTATTCGTTGCAAAACATTTTGATTTCATCACTTAGAATTTTCCCCTTGGGACACTCTATTTGACCCGGTGCACTTATTGAAAAAAAATGCTGATAGCTACTATAACAGATGTTACAAAAATTTGCATTTAAGTCCTTAGCAATCTCCTTCAGTCTACTTGCACTTGGAAAGTGGGTCAAACTTTAAATAGAAATTTTCTTCTACTATCACTGTATACACAAATAAATTTAAAACTTGAAATTTTATTAAGTAGTTCTAGAAAGGACTTACTCGAATAATAGGTATATAATCCTTACACCACATATACTCAAGGCTACGAAATATCCAAACGTTATTAAACTTCACTGGAAAGCGATTTGACATTAACTGTTTATTAAAATCATTTTGTTATCATCTTCATATTGACAAGAACTTTCTGTTTAAAATTTTATGCTTCAAATATAATTATTAATAGCATGTATCACCAAATGATTGCGATAATTATAGTCAGTTGTATCTTGTATCTAATAGAATGCTCTTTTTTGGAGTCTTGTGAAAGATAAAATTGTAGCTTGAGAAATGTTTCGTGAATTCGTGAAATGTCTTTGTTGGAGTTGGAGTTTATTCATAAAAAGTATGTTTTTTCGAAAAAAAAAAATTATGGGAGATTACAGAGTTCAAGGACTAGTCGCGAACACGGCCTAAAGGTGTGACCTCCGTATAATGAACATAGATTAGTTAACACACAAATTAATCAAGGTCAATTTATTACAGTATCGTATTATTAAAAAGAAACAATCATCCCATGACAAAATTGTTATGGTTATTTTTGAAAGCCATTTATTTGATATTTTACATAAGAAGTCACGTAAAGTTTGCCAACTGTCTTGCGCAGAAACCAAAATCGTTTTATGCCGACAGCTATTTTATTATTGACATTGCCAATCGTAAATTGAAAGTATAAATATTTTAATGATCCAATTAAGTTTATATACGAATGTCTATTATATGTGAAAAATACAATTTTAATATCCTAATTTTGTGTTAACCCACAAAATGTGAAGTCGAATGTCAATTTTACAATATGGCTCTGTAGTTCAGTCGACAGGTTGAAAGAAGTGGGGTTAGGTTGAAAAAGGTCGGAAGTCAATGAAACTTCAGGATGTTGTTCAGGGATGGTTAATTAACATTTTCTCAAGTTTTGGACCTCAAGGACCCTGTGCAAAAAAAGTACAAAATTTTCGACATCTCTCCGGTTTTTCCTCGATTACTTTTTTCTCTTACGTCCTACGGCAAAATCATATCTATACTTTTTTGTAGAGCGTTAAATTTTCTACAATTTTGACGAATGAAACATGTTTGTATGTGAATTCGCTACCGAGATATGACGCGTCGAAACATAGGTCATGTTTCAAAATTCGCTGAAAAATAACAAAAAAATACAAACTTCCACCTTATTTCATCTGTTATACCCGAATAATGATAATATAATGTTGTATTTATGATTCTTGGTTGAAGTCACCAGCTTTGGACACACGAGATTTCTTAGCCGGTGGTTCTGTTCGTGACAACTCGTCGTCCTCCTGAGCGATCAGGCTGTCAATGATGTCTTCGTCGTCGTTTTCGTCCAGTATGACTGGTGAGTCTTCCTCGTTCAAATCAGTTGCGGGGGCGTTTTTGCAGGAGTGGCCTGTGCAGTGCTTGCACATTGCTGAGAACCGGAGACCTGCTCTCTTGCAGCCGTAAGCTCCGGTGCTACAGCCTTTGCTGCACTTGCAGGAAACAATCTGGAGGATGTCATCTGGCACAGCATTTCTGGTTGTGGGGATTGGTAGTACCCCTCGTGTGGTTAGGCTCCAGCCCCATACTGATGGGAGAAGATTATTGCCCAATCATGCCTGTACTTGCTGGTAAGTGCGGAGGGAGTGGTACTTGGCAGCGTCCCTTGTTGGTGGTAGGCGGGCTAGTTGTAATTAAGCCCTCTTCACTGATCGTGTGAATAATTGGTACCTTAGGTTGTCGAGGTTGTCATTGTTGCCTCCATAAACTGCTACCAGTAACTTCTCTCCAGCGTCGCTGATCTGCTGAGGAGTAGCGTTTGGTGTGAGAAACGGGGCCACTGTTGCAGAAAGGGAGGTATTCTTCATGTAGGTACTGCAAATTTTCTTCTTCCCCAATCCAAACGGTGCTGTATCACAACAACTCACTGCGTGAAGGAATAGTATGTCCTTGGGGAAGAAGGAGCAGGAACTTGGCGAGTAGAGGAGTAGAGGACACTGGGAGCACTGCCTCTTTAACTTTTTTAAAGATAGATGTTTTTTGTGGACGTACCTAATGCTGTCAACAGAATAAGTATGTCCACATTTTGAGCAGTAATGATGACGCTGTCGAATTCGCTGGCCTTGGATATGGCGGTGTTGACGATCATCACGTCGGCGTCCTTATATGCCTTCTTCACTTCGATGCTAGCACCCTCCATTCGTGTCATTAACATAGCGGAATTTGAAAAGTGACCTATTTTCCGAAGCGCCATATCTCGGTAACAAATTGACACACAAACATGTTTGAAGGAACAAATTTGTAGAAGATTTAACGATCCACAAAAAAGTAAATAAACTTTTTTGGCGTAGAACGTAAGGCAAAAAAGTTAATGAGGAAAAACCAGAGCAAGGTCGGAAAATTTTGCAGTTTCCCCATCCTCCTCTTTTAGCATAGGGTCCTCGAGGTCCAAAACTTGATTAATCATCCCTGAACAACATCCTAAAATTTCATTAACTTCCGACCTTTTTCTATCTGAAACTACCTGGGTGTCTATTAACTAACAGTGAGAGTTCCTACGAGAGTACACATTTAAGTGCGCATGCGGGCTGTATCATAATTTGCAATTTCGAGAGAGCTCGCATGCGCACTATAAATGTTTATTCTCATAGGAGCTCTCACTGTTAGTGCATAGACACCCTGTCGACTGAACTACTGGTTTTGACAACAAACAAGTTCGAGCATATGACAGCAACTTCAAGTGGGATCTTCTTACGTGAAACGGAGTCTACCCCATTTATAGTTAATGAAGAAATAAATGTAAAAACGCCGCCTATTTATGTCAAACGACCAACAGTGTCGTAGCATTAGATTTATTATGAACATTATCTGTCGGCAAAAAATTATAAGCCTGAATTCCTTTGGTCTTCTTGAAAAATATCCAATTCCTTGTAACCAAGGTTTAATTTGAGGTCCAAATAATTTCTGGTTAATCATCAACAATTGGAAATAGTTACGAATGAATAGTCAATTCACTTTATTTTCCTGATTCAAATGGGCTTTGATATAACCAGTACAGAATTATGCTCTCAGAACTTCTGGACGGAAGTAAACAGGCAACACCGATTCCGGAACATGGCGGAGGCGCTAACATGGGAAACTCCATAAGGAAATCGTCGAAAAAGCTAAGGTTCGTTCTGGCAAATCTTGCTTCCACGGTGGGTTCACACCGGCAACCGGACTGGGGGACTGGGGTTAGATGGTAATATTGCGCATGCGTCACTGAACAGGTTATGTTATAAGATCAACGATAAAAATAATTTAGAAAATCCTAGCCACCCCCTTTCATCCCCCACGCAGCACCCCTCGTACTAAAAGTTAACCAATCATAGCAAACGACGTCTCGTTTGAAACGCCTTAATGTCTACTGTTTACGTAAAATAATGAAAAAATTCTAGCTACCCCCTTTCATCCCCTGCAAAGCCCCTCTCGTACTAAAAGATAATGATGGTTGATGGTTGATGGTTCGCCCAGTTTTTTAATTTAAAATAAATCGACAATAATTTTTCAAAGATGGGTGAGTGTAAATTCAGAGAGTGGGTTGAAGATTGAAGTGGGTGTTTGAATTTGGGGGTCGAAAACATTCGGGGGTGGGTCTATATTCGGGTGGTCCAAGACTCTCCATTCAAATGTCGTAAAGGTCCTTGTGATATACCCCGAAATAGTGTACTAATGCACGCGCATTAATAACATCTCTTTCTAAACAATTACAGTCCGCTCGCCGTACGGTTGGTGCACCGTCGGTGTGAGCCCCCTTAGAATCCAAATTTGCCAGAACGAACCTGAGCTTTTTCAAC